>JAFVLL020026629.1:52824-106857 GCA_021397915.2 Tor tambroides
AGAGGGGTAGGTTTAGGTATATGTAAGGTGGGAGGAGTTGGATCTAGATCCAACCACGCCCCCTGGATCTTGTGTTCTGCAGTGAGGACCATCTCGCACTGACAGATTTTCGTGATATTCCTACATTATGCTGCTATACTCGCTAATTTTTTGTCTTATTCTCTATATTCTTTTTTAAGGATGAGGCACTGTCTCCAGTCTCCTGGCATTCTCAGCCCTCTCCGCTGTCTGTCTGCTCTGACTCAAGCGGCTTTGCTGAGGCGCCTGCTGAGACGAAGCCTTCCAAGAGGACCCCTCAGTCAAAAGGTAGGTGAAGTACATTCATTTCCTTCTTTGAATCATTCGTCTTCAATCTGTAATAAGATGATACATTTGTTCACACAGCAAAGCCTCTCCAGCCAGCGAAGAGGCCCATTCAGCTTAGCCCCAAGGTTTCCATTCAGCCTAAACCGCTCATTACCGCGATGCCCATCTCCCATGCTGCAGCCCCCCTTCAGACTAAGACCATCATCATCCAGCCTCTTCAGACTACAGTTCTGCCTGTAGTAAAACCTCCACCAGTCACCATTCAACCAGCACCCCCTACAGGTAATGAAGAAACCCATTCTGCCACACTTTAATCTGATAAAGTCTGATATGTAATAGGGAGTCTTAGTATGTTTGATCACTTTTATTATTTTTGTTGATCACGTATTTGTTGCAAGTTGAAATCAGTGGTGTATTTTAGGTTGTATTGCAGCCCTCGCTGCATGCTTACAAAAAACCAGCAGATGGCACTAGGCATCAATTTTTGTTTGTGCTATTGGCGGGTAGCTCATTTTAAAGTCTGTCTTCAGGCAGACAGGGTATTATTCTTGAACCGCTGGTGCATCCTTTTATGTCAGTGCAGTCTGCCTTGTCGCTTGCCCTAGAACAAAGCAGAATCGAAGCAGATGTGAACGACCTGTCTGACTGATTTATTTTGAACCGCCAATCACCCTTTGATTTCTAGATGCTTGATTTGTTGATGCTTGCCTCAAACAAAATACTTCATCTCATAAATATTCAGTGCCATGAACTTTGTAAACTTTGGGAATTGCTTTATTTTGTGACAGAAATACTGTCTTTAATATCATGTGCAAAGACATGATAACCAACCATAATAACAAAATGCATAAGATTTATTATTACATTATTAAAATTAATCACAATAATAATAATAATAATAATGAATAAAATAATAATTATTATTTTGGTATGATATGATATTATTTTGATATAAGATAATGTTCTAAAATTGTTATAAAATAAAATGCGTACTATATGTGTTTTAGTGCTCTCAAATCAATTTATTGCGATTAATAGATTCCAAAATAAAAGTTTGTTTACATAATGTGTGTACTCAACATAATATACAAAATATGTGTGAAAATCAACACTTGACTACACTAAGAATGAATTTGCTAATGTGAACTTACAAATAGAGTAATTAACAATGAATTCACATATTTTCTCTATATATTTTTTCTCTCTCTCTCTCTCTCTCTCTATATATATATATATATATGTATGTATGTAAGATATTTGTACGTTTAAATTAGTGCTTTCATTCTTAGTGTAGTCAGTGTTGATTTATTTTGATTGAGCACAGTAGGAAAAAGATTTCTGAGTTCTCTGATGAAATGGGTGACTCTGTTTAATGTCTTGAGTGTTAAACTATGGCTGTCAAGAATGTGCGAGGTTCAGTATCCGTTTCCTCATGCGTAGTATAAACATTTACCTCACACACCTGGAAACACAAGTGGAGCAGAAGGCAAGAGCAGCCTGAACTGAAAGCTTAACCTGTACTCATCTTATCTGAAACTCTAGAGACTTGGTACTCCAGTGTGTCCAAACAGTCACTTCTCATTAAATTTTTGAGAATTGTATGACCTGTTTCTTAGAATAAGGCCTGCAGTTTGGTTATAAATGGTACATGACACAAAGCACTATTTGTGTGTACTATTTGTATTTGTTTTTTTTTTCTCGTTTTCTCAGCAGGAGCCTTTTGCAAAAAGAGAGAGCTGCCACAAGCTGCTTATATATGTATTGAATCCATCTGTGCGAAAGATTGTGGAAGTGCACTTTGAACTGATTGCGTTCTGCTGCAGTAATTATTTTCTGACTAACCGCAGAGTTTTGATGCGAGGTTAATTGTAGTTTGTTGGGAGACTGATGGGTAAGTCAGTGGGTGGCTGAGAGAATGGAAGTCGTTCGGAATGACCCCTGCCGGGGAGCCACCGCAAATTCCTCTCATTTAACTCAACACCAACAGCAACCCATCACGCCTGACAAATTGTGTTTGTCCGTGTTACCTGGAGGTGAAGTGTTTGGCTCTGGGTGAAGGATGGTGCTTAGCACAACTGTTTCCTTTTTTTGATTAAAACAGTTTTTCTCTCCTTATGGATATTATACCAGTTTATGCTGTGGAAACTTTACTTTTAGAGTGTTGAGATTAGTGATTCGTAAAATCCGTAGTGAAGAAAAATAGCAACAAGTGGGACTCAACACATTTCTTACTTAATTTGAATGGTGAAGTGTATAAACAGTGTATGCTTCTCTTGCAGGTCAGCGAATGCTGCTATCTCAGCCTACTCAGGTTGTCCAGTTTCAGACACCTCAGGCGGTGCCCACGCATGTAGTCACAGTGCCAACACTGGCTCTGGACAGATCCGTCTCTGTTGTTGCACCGGTAACAGCATCTCCTGTGGTTGCCATGACACTGCAGAATTCCACCCCTGAGGATGATGTAAGTTTCTGCATGACCGCAAAACACTGGGTATTAAATTGGTTAAGGGTGCTTTTGATGTATTTTGTGACTTCTAAATCATCACTGCATATGGTTCCAGTCAGCTGTCATTCAGCTAGTTCAACAGAGTTCAACAAGCTCAGTTTTGATATTTTTAGCAGCAGAGCTAATGTGCTGACAGCTTGCATTGCTGCAGTTTTAAGATGGCACAATCTCTAAAAAGTTGTGTAAGATTGCTTAGCCAATTCGTTTATGGCAACTTACCAACTAGTTATTTTATTATTTTTTTTTTTTAAAGTATCCCAATTTAGTGTGCAGTTCTCCCAGGTCCAGATCTGCATCAAGAAAGATCTGTTATGAGGATTCAGTTTTTCAGAAAGCCAGATGCTTGACAGTGGAAGTAAAAGACTTGGTGGTATTCATGTAAAATTTGTTTTTTGGTATCAAATGTCCTGTAAAATAACAAGACCAGAAGAGCAGCAATTTTGTTGAACGGCAATGGACTGATGTACAAGCCAACATGATTTGCCTTGGCTTGTAGATTAGATGGCAAGTGTCATAATAATCTATATGCAAACATTCATTGAAGTGTTTGCAAATATTTATAGAAAAAAAACTTTTGCATGGTCTCATTGTGAATGATCGGTAATGATCTTCAAGAGGAATTTTAAATATCAGCTGTCAGTGAAGTTATGGCTACAAAAACTTGCTCTCATCTGTAGTACCTTGTTACGGAACATTTTTGGCCTGATGATTTATCTTGGGCCCACATACAAAAAAAACCATCAGCCACTTTTTGTAATAATATAGTATTTTCTCAAGTTGTGGTGAATATACACTAATATTCATGATTAAATAATTAGTTACATTATTACACTAATGTTCAGAAGTTTGGTGTAAGATTTTTTTGTTTGTTTGTTTTTAAAAGAAGTCTCTTAGTCTCACAAAGACTGCATTAAAAATATTGTGAAATATTACAATATAAAATAATGCAGTACAATATATTACATATAATACAATATATAAATAATTTTCTACTTAGAGTATTTTTAATATTATAAAAATTATAAATGTCTTTGTTGCCTCTGATCTATGTAAAGCATGTTTGCCAAATAAGTTTTAATTTACGCCCCCCCCCCCCCACACACACACGCACAAAAAAAAATACTGACCCAGAAAGTTTGAAAAGTAGTTTAACTGGAAAAAAAAAAATTCTCAAACTTTCCGGGAATTATATTGTAACAGTAACATGTCATTGTGATAAAAGATTATTTTTCTTTAGACATTTAATGTGCAATTTCAGTATGGAAGAAACTCAGTAATAATACTGCATCTCAGTAATACTTAGTATAGCATCAGTCTCTAATTCTAGTGGATTTGCTCAAAACTTTATGGCTGCTGCTGTGTTATTTCCTCTCCCAAAAATTTAAATTGATTGACATCCCCAAAAAGTGTGACTGCAGTACTTTCCACATTGCTTTGTTTGTTTGGGTGTCTCGACATGGCAACACTGGCTCGACCAATAGTGTGAGTTTGGGGTGGGGCTTTCTGGTTTTCCGTACAGTAGAATGTGGTGATTTGGAAACCTATTTGATAATAATGGTTATAGTTTAATAGTGCTATTGGTGTGAATTACTCACTGCGACTGTAAATAAATATGGAGACCACAAAAGATAGAGAGGGAACCTGAACGACCATGGATCTGGTCTTACTTTGATAGTATTTACTCATCAAATGATTTCTTAATCAAAAGCATGTGTTCTTCCATATGTGCTGTCCTGACATCAGCGAAAAGCCCTACCCAGATGTGAGAAATTAGACTGTTTATAGTTCAGAGAGGAGGAGGGGGTGTTATTGTAGAAATAGGAGAGAGACACACATTAGGACCTCTAGGTGAGAAGAGCAAGTATTGCTATAGTAAGGATAACGCTGGATAAAGAGGCAAAGAAGGACCCCTATTACATCAAATTGAGTGTTGTCTTTTAACCACACAAACAGAACCATATTGATGTATTTAAATACTTTTGCAATCCTTACATTTTAAAAATTACTAGAATCTTAAGTTGTCTTATAATCTACCATATAAAGGTGTTTATTGTATTTGATCCCTTTTTTTACAAAATATAATTTGAGATCAAACAATTGGCGAACCCCCTGCATTACTGCTGTGGACTCCCTAGGGGTCGTGAAGCTCTTGTTGAAAACCCCTTTTCTTTGGCAGTAATAGTAATAGTAGATTTCTGAAGAATCAAATGACAAATTCAGTTTTGCCATCACAGGAATAAATTTAAATTACATTTCGAAATATATGAAAATGGAAAGCAGTTATTTTACATTGTAATAATATTTCATAATATTATTGTTTTTACTGTTAGCATCAGTCCCTGTGTCCTTAGTTACAGACCAACAGTGAGCTCATTATTTTCCATTAAAGTATTTGTTCCGACATACTGTAGATTCAACTGACCTCAGATTAATTAAATAGAGTTCAGGATTAGTCCCAAATTCCTGTGCATTTAGTGCTGTCTTTTCCACATTGGGGGTTATTACAGCTTTCATTGCCAGCTCTTTTCAAACTCTCTGAATTAAAAAAAAACAGAACACCTGTGTGTACATAAGTTTGGTTCATTTGTAGATTGGGTGGCATTGATTGGGAGAGAACAGTGAGGGAACAGACCTCCATAGAAGTACTGATAAACACAGGCCGTGTAGTAAACATCACTGGGTAATGTCAAGAATTACTGCTAAACATCAGACTTTTTAACAACAGTTGTGTGAGAAATCACAGTCAGCCAGATAAAACACCTTTCAAATGTTTTAATCCATGTCAACCCTCTAGTTGTTAGATTGTGAGATGTTGATTTTTTTTTTTTTTTTTTTTTTTTTACAGTTTTACTCATTATGTCTTTTGATGAAAATGTGCCTTAAATTTAGTCAGTATTTCATCATGTAATATTATTTGACACATGGCATATACTAAATTTCGTCAAAAAAATGCAATGCTTCATTTAGTGACTGTCTAAAATGACATGAATGTTCAAGAATGTAGTCATGTATAAACATTGATGTAATCATTTTTACACAGAATGTGAAAACTGAGCTGTGAAATTGAGCATGTGAAAGTATTCGCTATTGTTAAGACATTACTTTACTGTGAAGTCTCCTTGCTTTGCGTGTTATTGGTTTACATGTTTTTAAGACCATTTAGGATATTAAAATGTGTTTATAGTGTTATGGTATTCAGCTGGATTTTTAGTTGGACTTCAGCACTACTTCTGCACAATTAAAGTGCATTAAGTACAAATTAGTTAGATGTTCCAGTTTAGCAGACTTTAAGTATAGCAGTTTATTATACTAAAAGTACAATTGCAGGGTATTTTTATTAAGCACATACATATGTAAATGTATTTGTAGTATATTTAGTGTAAAGTAAATGTATTTCAAATACATTTTAATATATTTATTTTTCACTAGGGGATGCATTTTAATTATCATAATGATTCATCTTTATTATCATTAATTCGTCGTCATTCTCATTGCCTGGTCAGTACCTGGTGTGATTCATTGTCCCATCTATGTGGGCAGTATATTGTCTACATTGTACACCCTAATAATGGAGTCATATGAATGCATTTATGCATTTATTAGTGCGATAGTATCATTATAGTCCAGTATTTACATTGCAGTCATTATGTAGCACTTGGAAGCACCTTGAAGGCATATGGTGGGGGGGGGGATACTATATCACATTGCAGCTGCCTGCTCCAAATCACCAGGATATCCATCCATAACTAATTTTATTACATGCACAGAAGCATTATTCAGCACATGCCATTAAAAACACAATGTGGCGTAGCACAGTTGTTATGAGCATTTACTTCTCTGGTGTTGCTCAACTGAATGGACCATGTATATAAAGTTCATATGTTTAAAACTCCCATAGTACAGCCTCCCGTGAGTTCTGTTTCCGACAGTGTTAAAATATGACACATTGAGTTAGATCCATATTTTATCATTATTTAGTGGATTAGTATCAGCTGTGCAACAGCCCCATGCATGTGCATTTCATTCCCATCTGCACATTTATGTGGTAGTTCATGGCCTGTGTGATTTTTATACACAGCGTTCAAGGTTTTCGGTTCACACAAGCTGTCATTTAGACTCGGTCGTGAATGTCTGGGCAGAAAGAGAAGCAAAACAACTTCACACATTTATAGCAACAGTTATTGTCTCCATATACACCAGTGGTTTCTTTGTAAAATCCACATTTTCTTTGCATGTTGCAATTCTGCAGGTTTCAGATTTTATTCTAGTCTGTAATTATAAATCGTCTTATGTAATTTTAGAAATATCATTCTCCAAAATAAGTTTCAAATGTAGACTTATAAGATATGTTTGGAGGTGTGAATAGGCTGAAGAATATCTAATGTGTTTAGCATGTAAGCAATGACTGAGTTTGATCTGACGTTAAGGGGAATATGTTGAAAGACTTGCCTCTGTAGCCTCAACGTCTGTCGGCTTTCAGAAAAAAAAAAAAAAACTTTTTAGTAGAGCGTAGCCACATGTTCACTCTCTCTCCTGCTTCTGTTTTTGTCCTTTATTCTGAGCTCCAGACTCTTGGTTGGGGTATTGTACTCCTACGTGGCAAACACACACACACACACACACATGCTTATGCATGAACTCTCACACTCACGCAGGCCACTCTATGCAGAGAGAAAGGAAAAAATGAAGTGATGCTTTTATGCATTTCATACATCTTATGTAATCGGGCTCAAGGATGAGGATTTTTTTTCCTGCTTGTAGGATCATATATATGTACACATTTTTATGTGTGTATGTTATGTATGTATATGATATGTATAAAAATGTGTGTGTGTGTGTGTATATAATTATATTTCATTTTATTTATTTATTTATTTTTCATTCATTCTTTCTTTGGGTTTGTTTTCACACACTGATATAATTAATAGTTAAAATAATAACACCAACCCACCCATGTCACAGACAGTGATGTAAGGATTGTCGTTGAACTGTTTTGTAGAAATATTTATTCAGTGGATTGTATCCCTTGGTTAAAAGCCAACAGGTTTCATGGGAGAAACTGTTATCTTCAAAAAACACAATCACTTGATGCCAATAAGTTATTTTTTAAGATTAAAAATAGGTCAGAGTCTATGTTTATCTTTCCTGTCTTTTTTTTTTCCTGCGCTAATGTCATGCAGTGGTAAAATGCGAAGGCCCATTGAAACTGTCACAGCTCATAGAGAGCTGTTGAGTGTGAGTGTGTGTGTGTGTGTGTGTGTGTGTGTGTGTGTGTGTATTTGTGGAGGGTTAGCACAGCTGTGGTTTAACTAGGGCTGCTTGTGGTTTGGCCTCAGAGGAGATTTTGGGTTTGAGGGGGTTTAGGAGGAATTGCAGTGCAACAGTATACTGGCAGGTGGGGCAGGTGTCTTTGAGTGTGTGTGTGTGTGTGTTTATGTATGGCTGCTTGTGAGTTATTGCGGCATGGGATGTTTGAAACAGCTGAATGCTGATGATGGTGTAGCAGATTGTATGTTCTGCTTTGTTATAGCAGTTTAAGATTAATGTTCTTTGGCAAGACAGTCTGTGCAGCGTTGAGCAGATTTTATTTCCATGCCCCAGAAGACTGTAGGCTGAGACTCTTTATGCTTTTCCTTTACACACTATTAATGAACCAATATATTACCTGACTGATTAATTGGCGAGTATTTGTTAAGACCGTGCTAATTTGATCAAATACAGTAAAATGGTAATTGTGAAAAATTAATACAATTAAAATAACTTTTCTATTTCAGTATATTTAAAAATGTAACTTATTAATGTGATTGCAAAGCTAAATTTTCAACAGCCATTACTACAGTCTTCAGGGTCTCGTGATCCTTCAGAAATCATTCTAATATGCTGATTTGGTGTGCTGGCTAATGTTTTTTATGAAAACCGTGGTACATTTTTCAGGATGAATAGACATTCTCCTTTTTGATGAATAGAAAGTTCAAAAGAACAGCATTTATTTGAAATGGTAATCTTTTGTAACATTATACATGTCTTTGAGGTCAGTTTCAATCAAATTAATGCACTACTGCAGACTAAAAGTATTAATTTAATTTAAAAAATACATTGGCCAGGTGTCTTCAGAAAACGTAGAAAGTTATGTTATAGTAAATGTAGTAAATTATTAACATTGACCGCTCTTCTCTCTAGATATTAGATAATCATAGTCTGCCTTGATTAAACTAGCAGTTACGTAGTAATAGGGAAGGAATATGATCTGAGCAACTCTGTAATTCTAAAAGTTATATATCACCTACTTACCGCTAATAGATAGTTGCATATCAGCCAAGACACAAAAAAATGGACTACTTTTATGATGTTTTAATAGAGATTTTTTTGGTCACTGTGAACTATCATTGTATGGAAAGAATATATAGAAGATTCTGTAAAAATTCTGTATTTGTGTTCCATGAAAAAATAACAACATACGGGTTTGGAACAACATGAGGGTGAGTTAAAAATGACACAATTTTACATTTAAATTGTTCCTTTAATTATAGTTCCTTTAAATTGTAAATTGTTCCTTTTAATTATAGTTTTGGTTGTGAATGCCATCTAGAAACTAGGATATTGCTCCAGAATGCAGATTTAGAGACTATTTGATCTAGGTGAAGTTAAAAAATTCACACAACAGGCAAATGTATTTGACTTTGTTTAGATTTTTTTTTTTTCCAAAGCACTTTTCTAAGCACGTAGAAATGAATAGTAAAATCTTTTTTTTTTTTTTTTTTTTTCTCATGACACTCAGAATTATGAGTAACTCACTTTAGCACATCTTTCCTAAACTGGATTCCTTAGGGTGAAATAAACTGTGATGTATTTCTGAATTCGATGCCAAACAAAGCAGCATTCTAGCTCAGTTTCAACAGTCATTTTAGTAGAATACTGCTATATCGGCTTTGTGAATTTGGGTAATAACCATGAGCTAACAAATAAATTCACCAAGAATGTGTCAGAGACTTAGTTAAATTGGTTGTTTAAAAGATGGTTTGACATGTTTTGAGCCTACTTGGCTTTGCTATTAAGGTTCCTTAATTTGTACGCATCACTCATTTGTAATTTATCAAGTGGCTGCCATTAGTCTGAGTGTTGGGTGATTGACATTTGTTTTGAATATACTGAGGTTTGTGTTACAGGACATTCCCTCAGTCATATATGGGACTGAAATGTCATGAGCATTGTTTCTACACAAATCCCCAGTAATGCTGAATTTGGGTGATCTGTGCCAACATCCACCAATTCCTCCCCTCCCACCCGATTCGATCGCCATGGTGATGGCACCCCATGCTCTTGTAACCAAACATGTTATTCATTCCCAGGCCCTGGCCGTGGCCCGGTTCCCGGTTTTAGGAGCACTTTCTCATGAGATGGGAGCACAAACAGACACATGGAGATCCAAGCGGTTTAATCACCAGGACTATTAGGCCACAGTCTTAAAATGGTCTGGCTGTGAGAACGGTCAACCCCACCCCACTAGTGGTCTTGGTTTTCCTTTAGTCTATTTCAGTAAAGTTCTTTTGTGCACCTTCGTCTTTCTCCTTTCTTTAGGGTGGGGTCTGTTCTCAGACATGTCTGTTTCAAGCATCTGAACCCTGAGTTTTGTCTGGTCTGGGTGGTGGTTTGATTATGTGCAGACCCTGCTTATGTAAGCTTAATTAACTATGTTCAATTGGGTAAGAGTTTTAATCCAGTTCCAGAACATTGTTAATGTGGAGCACACATAAATTCATCACTTGTTTAAAGTTTAGGTTTTTTTTTTTTTTTTGTAATAAAACAGGCTCATTGTTATGTCTGTACCTAGAAAATGTAGGGTTTTTTTTTAACTTTTGACTAACACCAGTGCGGGAATGATATCCAATTACAACTGCTATATACTTGAATGAAGAAAGTTCAAATCTCTCAACCCGAAGCTTTAGGTAACACTTCCAGTGACCACTAAAATATATACAGTACTGTTCAAAAGTTTGGGGTTAGTTTAAAAAAAAAAAAAAGAAAAAAAAAAAGTCTCCTATGCTTAACAATAACACAGTAAAACAGTGATATTGGAAAATATTGCAATGTCAAAAACAGTTGTGCTATTTAATATTTTTTGTGGAAACAATGACACTCTTTTCAGGATTCTTTGAGTAATAGAAAGTTTAATAGAACAGCATTTATTTGAAATAGAAATCTTTTGTAACATTAGAAATGTCTCTGACACTTTAGATTAAGGAACATATTTGCTATTAACTAAGTTTTCTCTCAATAAACTCCTAATTTGCTGTTTATTAGCAGTTAGTAAGGTAGTTGTTAAGTTTAGGTATGGGGTCAGGTTAAGGGATCTAGAATATGGTCATGAAGAATAAGGCATTAATATGTGCCTAATAAGTACTAATAAACAGCCAATATGCTAGTAATATGCATGCTAATAACCTACTAGTTAATAGTGAGAGTTGGTCCTTAAAAGTGTTACACAAATGTCTTTGCTGAAAATTTGGATCAATTATTTTTGTACTTGCTGAGTAAAAGTAAAAAAAAAAAAAAAAAGAAAGAACTTTTTTTTTAACAGTAGTGTATCATGAAGCTAAGTTTATGGTGGTATCATGGATTTTATCATTATTTACTTATCTTTTAATTTCTGTCATTTATTTTTGCTAATACTTTTTCTTTTCATTTTTCCACTTATAATTCCAGCTTGTAATGAGCAACAGAAACATTCTTATGGCTTTGAATGGAAAATAGGACATAAAGTCTGTCTCTTTTCACATTCCTCTATGCTGGACAGTATGCCAGATGGTCCTGTCTGCTATTATCTTTAGGTGGAGTGTGTGTGGATAGGGGCCACGGGCACATATGGATGTCCAGCCATGCTCTATTTGTCTTGACAAAAGGTAGAGCTAGTGAAAAGATCGGACATCCTAGCCTCAATCACTTTTTTAATTTGCTTACACTATAAACAACCTTTAGTATGACTCAACCATGTTGCCAAACAGTCGTCGTGACAGTTTTCCTGCAGGATCGGTTAGTCTGTGTCTGCTACAAATGTCTGAAACAAAGGTGTCTCATTTGTGTGGTGGAAGAGAAGTTCAACAGCAAACTACCTTGCCTGTGTGTGTCACAGCTCATGAGCAAAGACTAGTGTAATTACTAGTTTTGACCTAATTTTTTTTCTTCCAGTCAAGTGCGTCTCGGAGACAGCAGCGCATGATAAAGAACAGAGAGTCTGCTTCTCTCTCCCGGAAGAAGAAAAAGGAGTATTTGTTGACGCTGGAGGCCCGTCTGAAGGTGGCGCTGTCAGAGAACGAGAAGCTGATGAATGAAAATGGCACATTGAAAAGACAAATGGAAGGCCTGATGAGTGAGGTTGGTGTCCATCTACCTTAATCTCTTTGCAGGCTTTAATTTGAAGAAAGATCTTAGATTATTAGCAGACCCACTTAAAGTCAACATGAAATGAAAATTGACCATATCTAAATGCATGTTATTGACCATATTGTGAACGGTTGTCCATTTATGTTACATTTTCTAATATTTCTAATAATTTCTAATAATGTGTTGACCTCATTTCAAATCAAAATGTCTTAAAGGGGTCATATGATGTGATTTCAAGTTTTCCTTTCTTTTTGGAGTGTTATAAGCTGTTCATGCATAGATAAGATCCCTGAAGTTGCGAAGACTAAATTCTCAAAACCAAAGAGATATTCTTTATAAAAGTTAAGACTCGACCACGCCCTCCTAAAACGGCTCATTCAAACACGCCCCCACATGTCTACGTCACGGTGTGGGAAGATTTGCAAAACACCGCCCAAATGTATACGCAATGAAAGAAGGCGGAACTATTATTCTCGCTGTAGTATTGTTGCTGCCGCCGGCGCCATGTCCTGGAGACGCTGTGTTTCGTTGTGAAAGCGAAAGTACTTTGTTTGGGCTTCCAAAAGAAGACACAACTAGAAATCAGTGGTTAAGTTGTATTTACAACACTGTTCCAGAACAGTTCAACCCAAATATTAGAGTGTGTGCAGCGCATTTTACGGAGGACTATTTCCTGAACCTGGAAGAGTAGCCTACAACGCTGGCTTGTACAAAGGCTGTTTCTATAAAGTGGGGCAATTCCAACTTTGCAAGGACAGTCTGGTGCTTCTGACTCACAGCCTGTAAGTACGTTAAGTACGGGGCATAGAGGAGCAACAATAATGTACAGTATGTGGAAAATAATGTTTTTTGAACCTTAAACCGCATAAACACATTGAATTACACCAAATACACAAAATATTGTTCTTGTTAGCAACGTCATATGACCCCTTTAACTTGTACTTCTAGTAAAATGACATGTTAACCTTCACTATTATTACTTTTCTCTTAAGAACTCTGTGCTGAAAGCAACTGCTCCAAAGCGGAGAGCTGTGTGTCTTATGGCGGTCATGGTCTTCTTGGTCTTTAACTTTGGTCCAATGAGGTAATAATTTATTCATTCCATTTCTGTATTTTAATTAGTCATGGATTGTAAAATGATTGCACTTTAAGATTAGTAAATGAATATCCATATTAAATAATTTGTATAGGAAAGTACTTGGTAGCACAAGGAAAACTTGGTGGTTCCATTGGAAGATTCCTTTTCTAAAGCCTGACTACAACCCATATGCATCTGTTCTGAAGGAACCAGAAGGAATGTGTTATATAAAGATTTATTTAATATCCTGACTTGTTTCCTTTTGTTCGTCCCACCCAGTCTGCTTGGAGGAGACAGAGGGTCTACATTTCCTGCTGCCCCTGCGTTCAGTGGCAGACACCTGCTGGGCTTTTCCCCAGAGTCGGAGAGAAACTTAGAGTCAGACAGGCCTCAGACTGATCCCTCTAACCCTGTGAACAGGTAATGCTATTCTGTAGTTTTCTACATTTGCACGAACACTAGTCATGCTTAATGCTCCGTGTTTGGCTGGAAACACCTGAGACCCCTTACCTTTCAAATCTTGTAGAGTCCATTGATGTTTTGGAAAACACGTCAGCACAGGTGCTGAGTGACTCTGTCCAAATGCCTGCGTAAGAGAACAAGGCTCTTTTTCTGCCCCATACACAAGTTTGCATACTATGACTGGATAGCTAGCTAAGTTTGTTATTTTATCTACCCTGGGCAATGTTTTAAAAGGCAATACTGGTTTCTCATTTCCAAAAAAAATTGCCTCAACAACATAAAACTCATAACAGTTCAGAAAACCCCCATGAAAAGATGGACATTTGAAGACATGATTACTTTTAAAACATGTATCTGTGTTTTCTCAAAAACATTCATCAAGCATCTAGTCAAATTTAAGTTACTTCACTCCCAGGGGTCATGTTTCAAACCTCACGGGGCCTGAGCTAGACAAGATCACCAGCGTTGCTAAGATTGTGAGAATTTTTTGGGGCTAAAACAGGTGGTGTTCCACAAGGCTCAATTTTAAGTCCATTTTTATTTCCTTGCCTTGTTCTTTACTCTCTGGTGTTTCCATTTCTGCTGAGTTTTTTTCCACTAACGTCCGTTCCTACACTCGACTGAAGTTTTCTTTTCCAGCTTAAACTGTGTAATTGGTTCTTTGAAATGCATCCTAGAGATGCATTGTTTGAAATGCTTAGTTTTTTTAGCTATCTGGGGAGCAAAGCAGGAAATGGAATTATGTAATTCAGCAGTGGAGAATGAATGAAAGCATACAGATTGAGATCCAGATGTTGGTTTTCCAAAGGGAGTTCATAAACACCTGTAAGAGTTTTAAAATCTCTTATGAAATCTCTTGCTCGTCCTGTATCAATCATCGGCATAATGTGTGTCACATTCCTAAAGGGCTGTATCCTCAATTTGCTGCCCTTGTCCCAGTCTGAGTTTGCTGTGCAGAGACTGTGATTCTAATAGCCCAGGATTTGTCCTATGTAAAGTATTTTTATTGAGCATTGAATATATTAAGAACAGTTTAGTCTGCGGTTTTAATTTATTGCCTTCTTATGCCCACAAAGTAATCCAGACATCCCTTCTTCTGTGGGGTGAGCTTGTCTATGTCAGCAAAGATTGTGAGACACAGATCCAGCTTCCCAGAGCTGCCAGAAGTGCTTGAGATGTCATTTCAGAGGCCACATATTTCCTATTGCATTGAACTGTAAATGACTCATGGAGATTTTAGTATTTTGTCGTTCATGATGTCTTCGCTTTATTTTAAGCACAGGTTCACTGTACCTGCGCTAAGCATGAACTTGGCACAAGTTGTTGGCCTTGTTGATTTTAAAGATCTTGTCTTTTACTGTAGACAAGATAAGAAGGAACTATTTTGGCTTGCACACTTGCACATGGTATTCTTTCAGATGTTAAGAATTAAAACGTTCTTATAAAGATTCTGATCCCCCATTTTCAATTCTTTCCTTTGTTACTTACACTTTACTGTCTTGTAATGTTGTTTTTATTCTCTCTCTTCCTCATAGGTTAGAGGATGTGGTATCTGAGCAGAAGGCACTGATGGTGGTGAAGGATCCTCTGTATTTCAGAACTCCACCCCCCTGCCAGCCATCTGTCAACAGGACCAAGTGCATGAAGTCAGTACTGAGCAAGTTTTACATCAGTTGATATTCAAATGCTGTTTTAATATATATATTTAATAGTGTTAGTACTATATGTCAGTTCTGTGACAAGCCAGTTCTTCTCAGATTTAGATTACAGAACATCTGGTCCGCAGTGCCCCAGATTTGCCCAGTCTGATCTGATCTGAACCGAACCGAAAAGGAATTTTTATTACAATAGCCCTAAACAACAGCTTTGGTACATAAACATCTGAGCTCTGTTGTGATGACCGTAAAAGATAATTGTTGCAGTCTTTGAATCATCCAAGATCCGTTAGATCGGCTTGTTATAAAACAATTCTGCTCCTTGATTATGATTGGCTGTGTCATGTTTGAAGCTGTTGTAAAATACTCTATAAACACACACCTGAGACCTCATTAACCAGTATCATGCACAAATGATTTGAATTATTTTGTTGTTAAAAATTATAAATTTTTTGTTGCTTTGTGTTTATATGTAGAAACCATAGACCAGCTAAGGAACACAGTTTCTTTGACCTTATTGCTTTAATAGGCACCAAACAGTATTTTTTCATAAGACCGCAAAGATACATTCTTGTTGACCATACCTTTTTTTATACTAAACTACACAGTTTTGGATGACATAATTCTTCTTATTACCACATGATGTCTTATGAATTCTGAAATGATGTTTCTGCTCTTCGTAACTATAGGATAACGCATGAGCTGAGGGGCTGGGTACATCGTCACGAGGTTGAGCAGACCAAAACTCGCCGCATGAGCAACACTCAACACAGAGGCAGAACCATCCTGGTATGACCTAACAACTTCTAGATTCTACTCCTTTAAAACTGAATTGTTTATCATTCTTTATTTTTTTGTTTTCTTTCTGATATTGTGGATAATCTGTCCTAAAAATTGAATCTGAAAAACTCATCAGATTTGTGTGAACAAGAGGATACCAAGGGGTCTTGACATTGTCCAGTGCATTGACTGAAGAGCCTTGTTTCTTTCTCTTTCAACTTCAGCATGACATATGTTTTGGTGTGGCTCAAGTGCAGACACTGGGTTGCAGACTTCCAACCCAGATACAGGCAGCTGAGAACCACCAGGATATAACGCTGTTTATTTTCTTTAAATAGATCTTCAAAATGTTTACATTAGGGATGAGACCCCTCTCTTTGCACCCTTTCCTTTCACACTGCTCATCTCTTTCACTCCTTTTTAACCCACTCTAAGTATAATCCAGTAGTCTTGGGAAAGTAAACAGCCCCCTGCCCCAGTCTGCTGAGTCAATCTGTCTTTTCTCTCTCAGACTAATTTCCTTTTTGTTTTTTTGTTTTTTTACAGTCATTTCCAAACTGAGTCTAATTCTCTTCAGAACCACTGTCAGTGGCTTTACTTGATTTGAATGTGTGTATAAACCCTTCCTGTTGTTTAAGCTTTAAAAGCCCTGTATAGAAGTCAGCAGTCAACAGTTTCCACAATTCATGTAATAAATTAATGTTAATAATATTACACTACCTTTCAAAAATCAGAAGTCAGTAAATTTAAAAAAAAAAGTTTTTGAAGTCTGTTATGCTCACCAAGTCTGCATTTATTTGATTAGAAATACAGTAAAAACAATAATAATACAATTTAAAACAACTTTTTAATTTTATCAGTGAAGCTGAATTTTCAGCAGCTTTTTCTCTAGTCTTCAGTGTCACATGATGTTTCAGAAATCATTGTGATATGATTTGGTGCTCAAGAAACATTCAATATTATTACTATTATTGTTATTATTATCAATAATGAAAACAAATGTGCTGCTCATAATTTTTGTGGAACCCATGATACATTTCTTTCAGGATTTTTTGATTAATAAAGTTCATTACATTATATTACACTATATTATAACACAGTAATGACATTATAATGGTATTTACTGTCCCTTTTGTTCAAAGTAATGTGGTCATGCTAAATGTATGTATTAATTTAATTCATCTTACTGACCCCAGACTTTTGACTGGTAGTGTATACCATTAAAAAATGTCTCAGTCTGACTATTCAATATACAGAGGCAGCATAAATGTATTAACGCTGGAATCACAATGTGGTAAAAGATGAATGGATTCAGTTTATTTGCTTTGCGTCTCGTGCACAAAAGATGGAAAGTGCTGAATGCCATGACAACACCACAATGTAGTTATCTACTTCTGTTTGTCTAGTTGTCTAGGTTCAGTCAAAGAATAGCTTACACTCACATGAAAGGAGTCAGAGGAGACAAGGTGTTGTAAAAGATGTCAAAAAGTCACAAAGAATTGTCTTGAAATGTGTACACAAATGTATTTTATTTCCTAGCCATACAACATATTAGCTGCTGAAATTTTATAGGTTATACCAACAGCCACAAATCTAGGAGACAATATAAGAGCCGCATGGGTGAGGGTGGAGTAGCTTAGTGGTTTAAGATCTCTGGGGTGGAAACCGAGGTTCAAAACCTAAAAGGGGTAAATCATAATCTATCACCATTGTGCACTTAAGCAAGATGCTTAACCGCACTGTTACTCCAGAGAGCCTTATCCTGTAAATTATCATGACTGCTTTCTGTGGTATAACATCGCATAAATGTTTAAGAAATTTCGCCAGCTTGGGTTACGATATTAATAATTTTACTAAACTAGTTCCAGAAACCTTTCTTTTAGCCCCATTTCTGACTTAATGTGAAGCTGTGCGATTTATGCAAGCAGAATTAATCAGGCTGTACTTGTTTGCGTTAGTTCCTTATCATTTATTTTTATCAGATAACTAACAGTTAAAGCAGTTGGAAAGACGGCTTGTTATGATTTAGAGAAACATAATGTGCAGCAAGTTGATTGTTTGAAAGGCTGCTCTGTGTTTGAAGTGTCTGCCTTATGTTGGGGACTGCCTTGACAGACACAAGCATACACACATATCCACTGATAGCCATTTTCCACCGATAGGTTCCCATCGCCCAATCTGTAATCCTTCCATGCTTGTCCACCACATTAAAGACCTTCAGGTCAGGAAAAATCTCCGGCCCAGAAGACCTGGTGGTCTTAAACAGGAACTTCTAACTCCAGGGAAATAATGTCCTCACCATAAACAACAAAAACAACTCAAAGAAAACAAAACTAGATTGCTTCCACTATTATACTCTGGTACTGCCACATTGTTTGCTTTCCGTCACCAGGATTGAGCTTTGTAAATACTGTCGTCATGCAGGGTGCTGAGATGTTGGATGATTGAAGATGGATGAGTGTGTTGCCAGATGGCTGTTTCCCAGATTCTGTACACTGTCTACACAGAGCACAGATCTAAACAAATTCTGAGAGAGATGCTGTTTATCAGCATAACACATAATGACAGGAGCTCAAGTGCAGAGATATAAAAGCGAATATGAGCTCATGCACATTTCCATGTGTCTTACTGTGCATGCTTTATCAAATAGGTAAAAGGAAGTGACATTTTTATTTTCTTTGTCCAGCAGAAAGCAGCAGATAAACGGGCTGAGGTACCACAAATCATGACACAGATCCAGTACACGGATTCCTCTGAAAAGTAAGTTGTGTGAAGAATTTCCTGCAATATCATTCAGGCCAAACAGTGTATTATTTAGTCCCTAAGAGTCAGTCATTGGTTCTTGAGTCTGCAGTGTTGTATTAGTGCTGTATAGCCTTTTTCATGGGGTATTTGCTCATGTGTGAAAATATTTCTGAAAACTTTGTGTAAATGTTATGTTCACTAACGTGCATTCTGAGAAATGGTCTGAGGACAATTTGAATTCATGTATTACAAGACAACACAGTGAAGTTTGAAGCCCAATTCATGATCTGCTAAAGTACGTGGTAGATTTGGCACATTTGAAGAGTATAGAGCTACAGAATTCTGTCTCAGCTTTCTTTTTTCTTTTTTTAACGTCATTTTTCAAAGCTGTCGTCAAGTCTGCTTAGGGGTATTTCAAACTATGAAACACAATTAGATTTCTTTTCTCATCTTTTTGTGCATCAGAATCAGAACATGCTATTCCTAGAAATTGTTTTTTTTTTATTCATAATCTTTGTAATGCCTCTGAAAAAAACTTTTTAACAGTCTAATGTTCAGGTTTGTGTTAACCAATAGCCAAATTGCTATTGAAGCATTGTTTCTGGCTGTTGGTATACATCTTGCAGTCTTTAATAAAATATTTTGCCAATAGTTAACACAATTACAAGATTTTTTCGACTGTGAAATTGATACCAGTCAAATAGCCACCCTGCAATTGGATGCTGGTGTGTTTTAAGAGGAGAGACATATAAAATCAAGTCACTTGGACATGTCACATTACAATGTTCATGTTACAGTACAATGAATTATGAATGCCATTTCTGTTGACTTCTGTTGAGGAAAATCTACCCTGGGTTATTGCAAAAAAACAGACAAACACAAAACTGTTTTTACACCTTACAGACATATCCTCCTACATGTCTTTTTGTTTCTTTTCGTTTATTTTATCTTTTTATATTGTTTTTTTGGGTGGGCCACTTGCTGTCCCTCAGTGTAAATCATATCTCTGGCTGCTGTAGTTTGGCTGACCTCAGCAGTGCATTGGGCCAGAAATCAACATGGCTGTCATTCCATTGCTTCACAATGACAACAGGGGAAAGGCCACATTCACACAGGAAAGAAAGTGTTTTATCAAGAGATTTGTGAGAACTGTAATTAGACTTTTTGCTTGCTCTGGGTTACATGGTATTTTATTACAATGCAAAGTAAATTCGATACAGCTTTTTGAAATGAACATAAGCGGTGTGTATAATATTCCTTATTCAGTACAAGTTTTTTACCTGCAGCAATAACATTAGAACAAGCGCAGGCAGTTGTTATCAGTGGCAAAATGTAAATCAGAGTTTGAAGTGTTTGTATCCTGTATTCAGGACTCCCAGCAGTGAGCTGCAGGTGTATTACGCCCCTCACCGCACCTACAATGACTTCTTTGATGAACTCAACAGAAGAGGGGACACATTCTACGTGATCTCTTTCCGCCGGGTAAGTTGACCTCCCCATCTATCTGCCTATCTCTCTGTTCATCTGTCTATCTGCTTTCTATCGGCCTGTGGCCACACATGGATGTGCTTAATTGGTTTTAGAGCCCACACAGCATCATAAAGGGACACTTGAGACTCTTCCACCTTAATGGCATGTCAGAGAATCTTCTAGCATGTTTTAGATCTTGGGAGGTCTTCTGTTTTTTTTTAAACGATCGTTCTTGTTTAAATGAAGTGACACTGTGGTTCTTGTAACGCCACCTCACTAGTATTTGGCATGTCTCTGTGATATTCAAATGAATATATGCAAGCTAGTAATCTGATCTGTGCTGTAAGCTGTAGTAAGCGGAGTTTTTTTTTTTCACCTGTATGAGGTATAATACAAATTTAATTATATTATAAAATGTATTACACTAATTACGCTGTCCACTAGCATTCAAAGGTTTGGGGCAATAATAAATTAATGCTTTTATTTTACAAAGATGCATGAAATTGATCTAAAGAGACAGAGACGTATAATGTTGCAAAATAAATGCTGTTCTTTTGAACTTTCTTTTCATCAAACCTTAAATGCATCACGGTTTCCACAAAAATATTTTTTCTACATTGAATATAAGAACTTTTTTGAGCAGCAAATCAGCATATTATTATGATTTCAGAACAGTCATGTGGACTGCTGAAAATTCAGCTTTACCATCACAGGAATACTTTTGAGTGGTCTCATGCCATATTTTTAAATTATATTTTTAAATGATTATTTTTAGTTTTGCTATAAAATGGATCCATCAGCCAAAGTTTAAAGTTTTACAGTAGTTGTCATATTATTGCAGCTGTGTTATGAATTTGACTGTGAAATGTGCTACAAATGTGGCGTTCCTACTACATTTAGCAATAAACTTCTCAGCCTGGCATTCCCAGGGCATTTATGATTCAGTGGTACCCAGATTTTATGTCAGATGACCTGCACAACAGAACAATTACTCAGTGGGTTTGCCAAAATTTGAGATTCATGGCAGAGAATCATCAAAAGTTATGCAAGAGATTTGTTTGAGGTTGTTTGGATCAACTTAATAAACTTTGTTTGTTCTTTGCAACATTTCATGGGCACATGTGCATCTTTTGTTTTTTCTTTTTTTTTTTTTTTCTTTTTTGCTGTAACCACTTTGCTGCATATTATTATTATTATTATTATTATTATTATTAGTGTTTTCAATGTCAGATTCACCAACCCCTAAACATCACATACAAAAGTAAGCTGTGATTTGGCTATTTTAGTGAACATTATAGTTTGTTTTATCTTTAAAACACTTTATTTTAGTCTTTTTTTTTTTTTTTTTGCTGATAGTTTTCATCTTTGTAATAGGCGAAAACACTTAGTCAGCTAAGAGTTATTCAGATGACTCAGGCCTAATTTTTTGTGCACATGTTCATGATCTCAAGCTGGGTGTCATTCATTTGGAGTCAGACTGTATTTGTAGTAATCTGGTCATTTTTTTTCTATTTGTCTAATTGCACATCATCTTTCATCAGTTCCTTCCTTTATTCTTTGTATATTTAATGTTTTTTTCCATACTCTCAGTACCTGCTTTTGATTATTCACTTGGAAGATGTGAATAATGTTGGCCGACATATTTGAAAAAGAATCTTAAATCTCTTTTGTTACAAAGGAAAATGGCGGACGGGCGTATCCGCATTCAGACAAACCGCAGTGGCCCAAAGCAAAAAAGCTAAATTAGCGTAATGAAATATTTCACCAGTTTGCATGGGATGTGACAGTAAATGGTTATCACTCTCTCTTTTCATCCTGATGATTTTTTGTAATGAACAGGTCTCCACTTCTCTTTTTTGTGAAACTAAAACAAAGAAATGACTCATAATCAGAAAATAAAGATGTTTTTGTA
This sequence comes from Tor tambroides, assembly GCA_021397915.2. Taxonomy (NCBI): domain Eukaryota; kingdom Metazoa; phylum Chordata; class Actinopteri; order Cypriniformes; family Cyprinidae; genus Tor; species Tor tambroides. The sequence goes on from JAFVLL020026629.1 coordinate 75,120, forward strand.
GGACTGGTTTGCCAACTGATTTTTTTTCCAACTAAACTTGATTTAAAGACTCAAAAATCAAAGTTGTCTTTGTTTTTAGTGTTCATTAATCTCAACCAAACAAAATGAGCCCCATCTTAGATGAGTTGAGCCAGAAGATGTTTGACTGGTTTAGTCATATTCAGACACTGCCCTGTTTTGTGTTTGGTTAAGTCTCTAGGTTTATTCAGTCTTTTGGGAAGTCAGACTTTCACAACACTGACCAGAACCTCCTCAGATGTTGGCCTCCATTTAAGAACCTAAAAAAGGTCAAAGCCTAACCCATCATGTTGCAATTCTAACCATCTAGAACTCAAATGCATTAAATTCCAATGTATGACCTGTTGTTTAGTAGTAGACAGATTAAAAAAAAATATCTGAAGAGTTTTGTTTTCGTTTTTCTCTAATGTTGATGTACAGGACCTGAGGTCCAAAAGAAAGAAAGAAAGAAAAAAAACATTTCTTGTAGAAAACCTCAGGAGTACAATACAGTATATTAGTTTTAGTATTACACTTTATCTCAAAACAGCAAAAAAAAATTCTGAATAGGAAAAATGGATAGCTCAACCAAAAATGATTGTCACCTACCTTTTTTGATGTACAAAATAAAAAATAATGAATTCAAATAACATGGGCGAGTAAGTAAAACATTATTTTTAAACATAATTTCTTTTAAATAAAGGAAAGTGGTTGTTAATTGTTTCAATTAGAAATGAGAACATCAAAGAGGAAATTCATTTAATATTTTTTTCCTTAATTTTTAATTTCAAAATGTGTTTATTTTTTTTTCTAGGTTGCATGCGTGTCTGAGATTTTGCCTGTCCTGTTTTGTTTTTCTCTTCTCCCCTTCATGTGCAGTGAGCCCTGTATCTTTCTCTGGACTGTGTTTGCAACCTAATAGTGTTTATTTCATTGTTCCATTGAATCAAGCTCTCTGATCTCCCAGAGTTGCTGCAAACTTTCAAACTGCGCTAGGGATGTTTCCATTATCATCGTCATGTAAGCCGATCGTAATATCCTCTACTTGCAGCTCCCTTTGAGCCTATCACAACTTAGAGTTGGCGGGAATTTCATATCTATCTAATGAGATTGGTATACCTCATAATATCATTCTCCAGTCACTTACCCTTTCACTCTTTATGTCACTCTCTTTTTCCTCCTTTCCTCTCACCTGCACTAGAATTGCACCCATTGGTTTCAGAGATGTTCAAGGTCACCTGCTGGACACTGCTCTTCCTGAAAGACCTCATTGTCATAATCTAGTCTAGGGAACCACAGTGGTTTGGGGAAGAGGAAAATAAGCCAGAATAAGGTGCAACACAAATGTTATAATCTTTGTGAAATTTAATGACGTCTTTGATGTGGCAGGCACATCTTTTTAATCAGGAACAGAACTGAACACCCAGAAGTGAAAATTTTGTCTTCATTTACTTACCACAGGGTTTCTGTGGGTCTTAAAAAGGTTTTAAGAAATCTTAATTCAGCATTCCACAAATGAAGGCCTTAAAAAGGTCTTGAATCAAAGAAGTCTTAAATTCATAGTAATGCCAAAAAAGTTGCATAAAAACTGCTAAAAGTATTATGTTCCCTAGTATTAATTCATTATGTAACTGAATGAAGTTTTTACCCCATTCTTAGTCCTATCTGTTCTTGTTTTAATCAAAATTAATTTTGATCGATTCTCAGAAAATTTGCTTCTCAAGACAATTTTTGTGCGATTAATCATGATTAATCGCACACTTATGAATTTTTTAAAAAAGTTGTAAAATCATAAAGTGATGTCCTTGTGTTTTAGATGTTGTTCCAGTACAAATATCTCAAATCAGCCACTCTTTAGACAGTTGGACTGGAAAACAAGACAAAAATGCTAAAGAACAGCATCACTTTTTTGTAGGGTTATCAGAAGATACAGTAAAAAATATATATTTATTTATTAATTTGTTTATTCATTCATTCTACTGGTTGGGAGCAGGTATCAAACCTTAAGTTAAAAAGTAATTTAGGTCTTTTGGAAGTAATAAAGTTTTGCTTTTACAACTCATTGTGTGCTCCCTAGACTTTTACATTTAAAAAATAAGTTAATGTATTGTGTTGCCTTAAATTTGTTTTCTTGGTCGCAAAAGGGTCTCAAAAATCTTAAATTTGCCTTTATAAAACCTGTAGAAACCTGTTAAACCTGAAAACTGTTAAAAAAGGCTATTTTAATGAATGGGGAGCTCAAGAATTGAAATCAAAGAATGAAAATAAGGGTTTGGAATTACATTAAGACAAATAATTACAGAATTTTTGGGTAAACTATTTGAGTCCCATTGGGAATTCAACTTCCTGCACATCTTTAGTACAGTGACAGCAGATGGTATTAAGCACAAACACATTTACTGAAGTCTACATGACAAAAGACGTCGCAAATCCATCACCCGTTTCCCATCCATAGCACAGATATGAGTGTTGTTATAATCTCCAGCTCGTGGGCTTTCCTTTCCATATGGTTTCTGTCTTCAACGGGTGTGTGTCCTGACTGGAGAATGTCTCCAATTGGTGCAACTGAGTTGGACTCACACAGACAAATTTCTGACCTGATTATAGAACTGTTAAATGACACGCTCTAAGTCTTCAAATGTCAGTTTGATTCCACTGAAAGAAACTGTCTGCTTTCTTCAGCAAACGTTAATTATATATGCATCAGAACATGAACATGAAAATAAAATGTGGGAACATGAAAAAATGTATAAAGGTTTTCAAGCAAAAATATTAAACGTCACAACTGCTTTGACCATTAATATTAAGAAAGGTTCTTGAGCACCAAATCAGAATATTGGAATGATTTCTGAAAAATCATGCAACATTGAAGACTGGAGTAATGGTTACAAGTTTTTTTTTATAGTGTCTCACTCTCATTGTCCAACACAATTAGACTTTTTCAGCAACCAAATTGATGCTTCAGACTTCTTAAAGAGTGACCAGAGCAATTTAACAATGTCCTCAGCAATGTAATAAACTCTCCTTGTGCATGTGTTTTTGTGGCTGGCTGATGACTGTTCCTCTTTTGCTTACAGGATCACCTCCTCCTTCCCGCCACCAACCACAACAAAGGCAGCCGCCCCAAGATGTCTGTGGTCCTGCCAGCTATGAATTACAATGGTAAGAGAAAAAAATTGTGACTCTTATTTTCTAATGAATTGTCATCTAATGTTAATAATAATCATCATTCTGGGCCTATATTGTGTTGTTTTTGGCCTTGTATTAATCTAGATCCTTTGCTGTAAGTGGCAATATTGCATATTCTATTTGTTTCATGAAATGAAAGACACATCTGTACATGACTTTCATACAGAATGTATTATGCAGTGTATCTAGCCAATTATTAACTCTTTTTTTTTTTTATTAACTGTATCACTGTTTTTAGCATGTCACGCAATGAGCACTGCTTTTTAAGTTGCCTTGTCAAGTTAACAGTAGTTAAATTTGGGAAAAAAACATGTCTTTTGACTGGCAACACAGATCTCGGTTTACACTTCAACACTCATCCTACACTCAAAACCACCATAGCCCAGACTTGTCCTGCTCTTAGTCCATTGCAGTGTATGACTGTGAGCTAATGAGATCACAGTCAGATCCTTGTCCTTAAAACCAGAATGGTGTCTCCACTCACAGCAGGCCTGCAGCCTCTGATTACAAAACTGCTGGGTGAGAATGTTCCACTCAGAGCCTTGACAAGGGGACCAGTACAAAAGAGCTCCCAGAGTTAATGACATATTAATGAGCCCTGCAAGAGGTTGGATTGAGTTCTAGATTGATTGATTTATGTAGTTTGTGCGTTAATTTATTCATTGTCATATTATCTTTAATTCATTGGTATTTATATAATATTAAGTTATAGAAAGTATAATATTAATATGAAATAATAAATATGATGTATGTGATATTTTATATTGTGTGTATACACACAAATGTTTGTTTATAAATGAGCAGTGTCACACGAGTAGCCGTGTGATATGACTGTATGTCGGCACGGCTGTGATAGAAATGATCTTTTAACAAACTGCATATTTGAACTGTAAACAAGTACATTATTGCATAAAAACTCTTAAAACTGTATTCCTTGACACAAAAACATTATGAATAATAAAATTATAGTGGATTTGGGCGTCCGCCATGACACTCGCTGTGAGAAATACCGCAAGCGGAGTGATGCAAATGGTGAAACGTGAAACAGTTGGAGTTCTGTTATCACTAGAATATCACACTCCTCTCAGCCAATCAGATTCGAGGGTCAGAATATAATATATTTGTACCAAGCTTATATATATATAATTTAGTTAAGACAAAGGATTCTCGTATGCTCTTATGAAAGTCAGAGAGAACTGTTTTGAAATTTGATGGGTGTTTAATAATTTCTGTAAACGTTCCATTCCTTCTATTATTAAATTTCTTTCTTTTCATTTCTTGGATGTGGTCAAAGTATCAGATTAGATTACACCATACTGAACTCAGGAAGGGAAATGAGATATACTGACCTTGCAGTGTGAACAGGCTTATTGGAAAGATTTTTTGAAAGAGAATATTGAGAGAAGTATAATTAATATAGTCATTCCTACTATGATTTTGGTAGTGCCAAATGCCCCTAACTTTTGGTAGGTATATTTGAATCTCAATTCTAGTGTATGCAATCATAAGACTAATCGCAGACACAAGGTCCGATTGCACACCTGTTTTAATACAGTTGGAAATCTTTCCGACCGGTCACCAGGTGTACGAACTGTTCCAGTTATAGAGCCACAGCCGATGTAACTGTGAGAAAGAGAAGTATTGGGAAGCAGGGGTAAAAAAAAAAATTCTCTCCAAAAATGAGGGCATATGCTTCATGTTGTTTAATTACAAGAATAAACATTCCAGTTGCTATGTGCGTGAGCTTGTGTGAGAATGCGTTGTCTGGGAAGAGCTTGATCTTGTAATTGACGCACATAGTCTGCGATTAGTTGTGCAGTTAGCACACCACCTCGACGGAAAACAGGAAACCTGACATTTTAAAGATCATAGACTTAAATTATGTAACCCGAAATCTAAGTATTCCCTCTTGAGAGGACGGCCGAGCATGGTGTACTCTGCATCAGTTTTTTTCTGGCTCCATCCTGTGTTGATTTAAAAATGCATGTTCAAAGTTGGGTTTCACATGGTTTTATTAAGAGAACAACTTTTGGACAACAGGAGTCTAGTTTTTGAAATTGCCCCCAGCTGATTCTGTTCCAGTCTACACGTTCAAGCTTGTGTGTTGGGTCGGGTGTTTTCAACCACATGTGATGCAGGGATGGAGGAAAAACCTTTCTGTTATTCATCAATGTTTTTTCAAGGTGGTTGATTTCTATCTTGAAAACAACATGGATAACAAATTTTTTTTTTCTCCATCAATTTCAATTTCATGTTTGGTTTGGAAACTATTGTTGCATTGCCTGGCAGTGTCCGTACATATATTATCTGTTCTCTTTCGCTATCTTCCCTGTGGGAGTTCTGAGTCAGCATTATAATCGTTTGTGAATGTTGGAGATGATGGTGATCGTCATATTCTCTTTTCTTTGTTTGTTTGTGCACTGCACACATTTCGAAGTCATATCATGAACATTTTTACTCTTCAGTCACAGGCATTGCTTTATAGGCAAAAGAATAGTGAAAAAGCCGAATTAAGGAAAGAAAAGTTGAGCCAAAAAGTAAAATTTTGTCATTGTCTCACCCCAAGTGGACACAAAAAGAGAATTTTTGTCTAGTTCATAGTGACATACAACAACATACAACTTGTGCATTTTATTCCAAGTCTTTTGAAGTCATACTATAGCTTTTTTTTGCTGAAATGTCTGAAAGATATTTATTTACTTTCTATATATATTCTATTTACTATATATTTATTTACTTTCTCTCCAGTGAGCCGTTAACTCAAGAACCACTGATCAATGAGTGTTGAGAACCAAATCAGAGAACGAGATGGTTCTTTTTATTAATGACCTGGTTCATCTGGTTCATGTTTTGCACAGAATGATTCATATCGAATCAGAGTTCAATTCAGTTCTCGATTTTTATTTGGTTAAATTTTTTGTTTTTGGGCAAACTATTCATCTTAAACTGTCAGTTATGGGGGAAAGTGAGTTTGGCTGGAATCTCAAAGCTTCGCAACCACAACCTCATCAGGAATTTACCCTTGAGTCCACATGTTGCCTTAATCAGTATTTTAAATGGTGTTTGGAAAGTCAGGCACAGTACCAGACATATCCAAAGGGAATTCACCTAACAAAAAGCTGCCTGTGAGAATGGAAAATGACATTTCTGACATATTGGAAACTTAGTGTATATATAGGATGGAAAAGATTGTATTTTAATATGTGATGACGTGTACAGCTCAACAGTTCAGTGTCATTTTAGTGCTTGCAGTGAAATACAGTGAGATGATTGCTGTAACCCATCGTCTCTGATGATTTCTGCAGCACCGCTGAGGTTTTTTTGAAGCACCTGTTAAAATACAGATTTTGTGAGATATTGAAACTTTATCCCATAACATTGACTGGTCAGTGGTGCATTAGAGATAGACGGGGAAGATTTTGGTTTCAGGAGCACATCAGAAAGACTCTGACAGTTCAGTTTACTGTAAATCACCGGTTTTGAGATCATCATTGTGGGTGTGCGGCTGAAGCGCTCGTCAGGAACGATTGAGTGTAGGATGCGTAAATGTATTCACCAGTAAGGGCTGGAAAAGTGCTTTGGATTGACCTACCGTGATGCTCTCCTGCCTATAAAGTTTTTATCAGTGCTGGAGCGAATCGCACAAGTCTGCTGTAAAAGTTATTTTCCTGCCGCCCATATGCTGTGCATGTATGTGAAGTATAGAAAGCTGTCCTTATAGAAGATAGACCATAGAACATCTGTAGTGAGTGTAAACCATCATGCTTTTAACGGTTCCTTACAAAACACTCATTGTTTGTGTTTGACGAGCGCTTTTATGAGTCTGTCAAAACATGGGAAATGAAGTCACGGCCTGACCTTCACTTCCAGAGAATAAAGGATGATGGGGCATCCCACTGTGTCAGTAAAACCAAAGCTAGATCTGTGTTGCTCATGTATTGTAGAACACAATCTGGTACTTGAGTACCAGTAGATTTTGGTGAGTAAATGTGTTATTGCTTATCAACACTTGTATGATACAGCAATGTTTTTTTAATCTAAAATTTCTCTTCTGCATTATTTCGTTACTTTTTAATCAAAATATTGACGTTTTTATCTATTTGAGGTTTCTGAATTATACAGCAAATTTTGTTGCTTTTAAATGTTGCTTTTAAAAGTTTTATGATCCCCACATTCATGGAAAACCTGGAAATAGCCAGGAAAAAAAAATTAATTGTGATCTCCAGGCCTGGAAAAATCATAGAAATTAGTAAAATGTTCAAACATTTGGGGTTGGTAAGATTTTTTTTTATATTCACAAAGGTTGTATTTATTTAATCAAAAATGCAGTAAAACAGTCATATTCTTACATTTTATTAACAACTTTTAATATATTTTAAAATGTGATCTTTATTCCCGCTATGGCAAAGATGAATTTTCAGCAGCCTTTATGCCAGTCTTCAGTGTCACATGATCCTTCAGAAATCATTCTAATATGTTGATTTGCTGCTTAAGTAATATTTCTTATAATTATCAATGTTGAAAACAGTTGTTGCTTAATATTTTTGCGGGAACTGTGATCTTTTTTTCTTGATTCTTTGATGAATAGAAAGTTCAAAAGGACAGGATTTATTTGAAATAGAAATCTTTCAAAATTGCTTAAAGGGGTCATCGGATGCAAAATTCACTTTACAAGTTGTTTGAACATAAATGTGTGTTGGAAGTGTGTGTACACATCCATCCTATAATGTTAAAAATCCCCTTTCTCAAATCAGGCTGTTCTGAGAGCTCTGTCAGAATGACGTAGTTCTATACAGGCCCCTCTCACGATAGTTGATTGACAAGGCCGTCTTACCTTAGACCCGCCCTGAGTGAGCTGACTGAACTGAGTGAGCTGTAAACAGTCCATCCGCCATTGTGTCGACTCCGGTGCAGGGGAAGACAAGATGTCTCAGGTTAAGCGATTGAGGCGTTCTGGTTTTGGATGTAATAATGAATATAGCAGTCGTCATTTACTCCCGACATCTGAGCCGCTGAAGACACATAGGATTATGTTTGCTTTTGAAGGGAATGCGCCCCCTGATCTACATAAATGCGTCTATGTTTGCGCGAATCATTCGTAATCCAGCTTCACCTCCAGAAGAAGTGAGTATAAGGGTTTTTAATGAATCTTTGCAAATCGCTTTCCTAATAATGTGCTAATTATCAAGTTACACGATGAATGCAACTAAAGTAAACAGTCCCTCAGAGAGCAGCTCGGAAGAGAGGGGCGGGGTCAGCAGAGCTAGGTATTTTTACACTACCATTGAGAAATTTTAACCAAACTATGTTACAGACTTTTCATTTAAACCCTAAAGATTCATATCAGCTTGTGGAAAATGGGCATCCGAAGACCCGTTTAACATTATAAATTTCTTTTGATCAGTTTAATGCAATCTTGCTGAATAAAAGTATTAAATTAAAAAACCTAGTGACCTCAAACTTTTGAACGGTAGTGTACCTTTCCATAACCCCATTTTCTTTCATGTGGGAGTCATCATCTGTTTGGTTTACTGCTATGTGAAGATAAAGGACAGTGTGTGACTGACCTCGGTAAACCCTTTGTGTGAAAGAAGCCCCTAAAATTCGTCTTAACCTCCACAGGCCACCCGGCATATCCCCTGCATTTCTTTCACAGAGCTGAGCACCGAGTGCTGTTTTATATGATTATATTTTCTGTGCTAATACAATGACTTTTCTGTCTCACCGCAGAGAGCATCATTAAAGACAAAGAGTTTGAGGTGATGATGCAGATCGACTGTGAAGTCATGGACACCAGGATACTCCACATCAAGTCGTCTACTATTCCACCCATCTTGCGGGTCAATCAGACAGACACGGACTCTTTCTATCACGCGGCCCCCAACAACAACCAGCCTGCGGCCCCCGTCGGTGTCCTCATGGGTTCTTCTTAGTCTCAGCTATCTTATCAATCTTGTTTTGTTGTGAATTACATACCCATTTTTGCACCATCATCTATTTTGTTATATAATAAGCATTTTGTGTTCATTTTTGTGACTCTTCTTATTCGAGTGGCCAACCAGGATCTTGGTAATCAACTAACAAATCACCAAGATATTCAACAATAGTCAAGAATTCCACTTGAAGGCACCTCTTCCAAATGCATCAAGTAAGCCATGCAATACTGATGAGCCATTCAATACATATTATTACAGTCTTTATTCCAGGCTATTGATTTCACCAACAACTGTCATTTACATTTATGTACACTTTATGCAAGCACATTCAAGTTTGTTTGTGCTCTATCAGCTGAACTACAGGAACATTCATTATCCAAATCTCCCAAACCAAAGTGCAATCTGGCTTTATGCTGTATGTGGTAGCTGTCAGGGTGTAGTTTTTGTTTTTTTGTTTGCACTGTGCTTTTTTTGTTTATTAAATTAATTCAAATTAATATTTATGAAAGTTTAACATTTGTACCAAGCTTGTTTGGTACACATTTAATGGTCATATTCAGCGACATATTCTTTCAACACCACTATCCTCAAACAAACTGCATTGCCAGTGAGTTTTGTTTTTCTGTTTTTTTGTTTTTGTTTTGCTTTTTGTTTTTGTGTGACATTGCTATTGCATAGAAGAGTAGGAAGATGGATTATTTACGCTTTTGAGTCAGTGTAATTGACTTTCCATTTTCCATTTAATTTTCAGGAGGGTGCTGTAAATATATATACAAAAATATATGTTTTAAAGTATTTAGATAATACTTCTGGTTTATACTTGGTCTTTGAAGGGTAGTCATTTTAGACTAATTCTAATTGGAATAGCAGTTTGGGGTTGGGGGTCTTATGCAACATCTGTCAGTTCATTTTAATGTATTTCATGCCTTCATTTTTTTCTTAGTGGCTTAATTGCACTTTAAATGAGGTGTGCTTGACATAAATACAGTTGTTAACAATACTGGCTGTTAGTTTGAAGTTGTAGAAGAGAGACAGATTATTAATGTTAATTTGTACCTCATCTGTCCTTGTTCCCTGTGTATCTGTCTCTTTTATTCTAGCCTACATAGACTTGCACTTGTTTCTTGTCCTGTTTAGGATGCCGTAGTCAGTTATCATTCGAAAGCAATCTGTCGTCACTTTCACTGAATAAAAAAACTCAATTTGAATTTCAGTTTATAAACTCAACTCAGATGGAGCTTTGTTTTCAAAATGTGGATGATATATTAGTATTTAGTTAGAAAATTTCACATTTTGTCCTTAGCATTGCAGTAGAAATGTTTCATTTATTTTTCAACAAATCCCTTTTTCCTCTCTGGCAGCATTTTTATTTTTAATATATTTAATTTCTGCATTTTGCAAAGATTTTTTTGTTTGTTTACACAGTGATGGAGATGAAAGCTATTTTGTAACAATGCAAAGAAATAAACACTGGACTCTAGGTTGTGAGTGATTTGTGTGCATCTTTTGTTTTAGAGTCTTATGTCAGTCTGAATTTGCTCTGTGAAATTGAAGGTTTGTGTAAACGTGGGGTCTGAGGCGCTGTAAAGTGCTGATTATAGGTAATTGCAAAGACTGGGGTAAACAGTGTTTTAGGGTTAAAGAATGGTAGATGTTTTGTTTGTCCAGATTTAGCTCTGTGGATCAAGGGGTTTACAGTGTAGCACTTTGCTCTCATCTACAGTAAGTGACCAATAAGAATATCTGTGCTGAGAACACACTTTCACTTGACATCTTTACTATGAAAGGAAAACCAGAGCCAAATGTCTTATTTCAACTGATTTTATTGCAGCCATTTTCTGAGTCTGACAGAGATTTTAATTTAAGTGCTAAAAGATGAAATGAAATTGCAATAAAATATGCATAAAAAGATTACATTGATAAAATGTATCAAACGTATTGATGACAAAAAATAACACTCTGAAAATGTGCCCAAAACACTGTCTACTCTTGTTTTGCTGAAATGATACAATTGCAAATGTTTTTACATATGCAAGTGATAGTTTGAAAAACAAAAACAGCTTTGAGATATGTTTATGAAAATACAAATTGTATTTTTTACATTCATCAATCCCATGTTTTAGCTTTTATATTACAGTATATACAATGTATTCTACTGGATTTAAGAATACAACACCTCAAAACTTCTGCCAGCCTTATGAGAGGTATAGCTATAAACATAAAGAGGTTCATTTTCATAGTGCAAAAGCAAGCGACAATGTCTAAAGAAGTGGGCATCAATGCAAACTGCAAAGCTCATATAGCTGCAGCGTTTGGGTGTTCAGAAATTCCATTAACGAAGTTGCTTTTCTTTGTTTTCTCCATAAATGTAACAATATGGGTCCGTTTTTACACTTTGAAAACATAACAGAATATTAATAAGTACATTAAACTACATGAAGTTAAGAAAAGCTGAGTGAACTGATCCACAATCCACTTGAACACATTTACGGTTTCTTCTACTTTGTGCAAAGGACACACTTGCTCTAGTCTACAGTGGGTCTACATATGCAAACTGAATATTATAAGTGACCTGATTTCCATTATCCCAGGCGTACAACACCCTCTCTTTGGGGTTGTAATCGATCTGAGTGATGTAAGTACAGTTGTTGCTGAAAGGCAGGTGAGGGATCACCTGAGTGTTAGTGTGGGTGTCAAAGGCGTAGGACAAATTGGTGTCCTGCTGATTGTAGCTATCTGTCGCGTAAAGAACGCCACATACGATGAAGCAATTGCCATAGCGATTGCGTCGAAGCCCGGTCCTCCATGTGGTTTCACGCTTCATGCTTAGATCATTGGGGTTCAGGCGGCTCAAGACGATCATTTCCTGCAAAAAGCCCTCGTCGTCCAGCGCTGGGTAGATCACCCAAAGTCCGCTTTCGTCGACGGCCAGATCCATGTCTGAGTTTCCTCTCCATCTCCACGTGGATGCGTCGTCATTATCAAACACTGCATCGTGCAGCATGGTCCAGGCAGCCACATAACGCAACCGCAGGTCGTACTTAATAATGTCTCGAGAGAATGCGCGGTTGTAATAGAAAGCACCCTTGTAGACCACATGGCCAGTGCCGATCCAGTTATAAGGCAGCTTGTAGGAATTAGTGATGCGACCTTGAACAAAAAGAAGAAAACAAAACCAGTAAAATTGCTTATTTATAATGTTTATCTGAAAAAAGAGCCATACCTTGTTTGAAGAGATCCATGTTGCGGAATTCCAGAAGGTTGTTGCCATAGTAATAGTTTGTGACATAGATCTTGTCATCTTGAGCCAGTGGATCCTTCATCCAAGCACCCTCATTACGACCGTATGTATTGTGTGTGATGGGCTCTGAGATTGTAGCTAAAGTGTCCTTGCACATTCCTGCAAACAAAACCCAGAATTATGTTGGTTTTATTCATTTTTGTGCCAAACCTTGCAAACATTCTGAATTCAACTCAGTTTTAGTTTTATAGCATCATCGGTTTAAAGGGATAGTTCACCCAAAAATGAAAATTCTGTCATTAATTACTCACCCTAACGTCGTTCCAAACCTGTAAGACCTTTGTTCAGCTTCGGAACACAGATTAAGATATTTTTCATGAAATTATAGACAGCAACGGAACTGAAATGTTCCCAGACCCAGAAAGGTAGTAAGGACATCAGTAAAACAGTCAATGTGGTATCAGGGGTTCAACTGTAATTTTATGAAGCTACAAGAATACTTTTTGTGTGGAAAGAAAACAAAAATAATGACTTTATTCAACAATTCTTCTCCTCCAAATCACATATTCCGCCATTATAGAGAGTACCAAGACGTATGCGCATGCTGTCCTCTGCATGTAAACAAGACGCAGAGCGTACGCATTCTACGTTAGCAGCATCACACTGTTGTTTGCATGCAGAGGTACCCTCGATAATGGCAGAAGATGAGATCTGGAAGAGAAGAATTGTTGAATAAAGTCATTATTTTTGTTTTCTTTGCACACAAAAAGTATTCACATAGATTTGTAAAATTGCGATTGAGCCACTGATGCCACATGATGACTATTTTAATGATGTCCTTACTACGTTTCTGGGTCTGGGAACATTTCAGTTGTGTTGCTGTCTATGGAGGGTCAGAGAGCTCTTGGATTTCATCAAAAATATCTTAATTTGTGTTCCAAAGATGAACAAAGGTCTTACGGGTTTGGAACGACAAGAGAGTGAGTAATTAATGACAGAATTTTCATTTTTGAGTGAACTCTCCCTTTAAGTGATGATGGAAAATGTTTTACTTTCATAATTGGTACAATTATTTTAAAAAATCATTTAGAAATATTAAAAAGTACAATTCTAATTAATAATAAAATCAGTACTTCCAAAATAAGTAATTTTGTATAAATTTATGCACACACACAATTAATTTACATTTATTTTAACATTTATAATAAAATTATTACAAAACAATAAAATTAATCAATTACAAAATAATAAAATAAATAATAACAAGAACATCATAAAGCTATACCTGGCAGCTTTTGAGGTCCCTCTACCACGCTCTCTTCAACCACAGTTTTTACAGCTTTCATTCTTTCCATTTCCTCTTCTACCACTACCTCTCCCTCTTCATCCCAGCTTATGCTGTATTTATGTTTGCCAGGTTTGCTTGTGGTTGTAGCTGTTGTTGTGGTAGTTTTTGTAGTGGTCATCAAAGACGGCACTGAGGTTAATGTCTGTTTAGGAGTCATCTTGGGTAAGTCGGTAACTGAGTCTCTCTTGCTTTCAGTGACATGAGGTGACGTCACAATGGTGGTAGTAGCTCTTGTATGAGCAGTTGATCCCAATGAGCTTTCTGTGACTGTTAAAGAGTCCGAATGAGTAGTTGGTAATGGTGTTGTTCTCCTAAATGTGCTTTGAGTTAAATTCTCCATTGAAAGCATTGAAGCAATTTCTTTCAGATTTTCCTTGGTAACAATTCCATTTTCGGTCACGGGAGATACAGATGTTTTCTTTTCAACAGTCCTGTTGGTGGTGATCTCTGTCAGGGTTGGCTCTGCAGCCACCACTTTAGCAGCAGCTGCTGTGACTGACTCATTTGTTTTTATGTGGCCCAGATTGGATGACCTGACCAGCATGTTTTGAGCTTGTCTTACAGATGGAGTTGAGGGCTCCACGTTGCTCGCCTCCTTTTTTTTGATGATGGTTTGAGGTATAATATGTTCCTTGTGGATGGTGACTTTCAAATTATTCATCACAGCAGGTGTCGGTGTGGTTCTTTCATCTCCTGTAGAGTTGTCTGTGGTGGAATGACTGGTTTGAGTCCGAACGGATATTGGTTCAGTAGGTGTTTTAATCGGCAAGGCAGAGTCCAAGAGTCCAGTAAATGGAGTTTGAAGGCCATCTCCCACTTTTGAGACTTCACTCTGGGGTTTTGGTTGGACAGACCACGCCTTTATGACCGGCCTAATGTGGCGAGCTTTGTGATGAAGGAGCTGCTCGTCGGCAAAGAGATCAGCTGGGCTGTCACCACTGTGATTTTCATCTACTGAAATGAAGAACAAAAAAGGGCTTTCACAGCAATGCCACTGAAGAACCAATTTAGGTTCCCCAAAGAATCTTAGTGTAAAGAATATTTTAATCATCTAAAAAACTTTTTTCCAGTAGAAAAGTTCTATGGATGTTAAAGCTTATTCACGGAACCACAGTTACCAATAAAGAACTTTCATTTTTAAGAGTGTTTTTCCAAAACACTCTAAGAGTGTCTAAACACACTTTAAGAGTGTTTTTCCATCTCCGTCTGAGATCTTTGAATGTAGATGGTGAAATCAAAGTTATACTTACAGTTCTCCTCTATGTCTGGCTCATCCACTGGGTCAGATTTATAGTATGTGATCCCCCTAACAATTATTTTTGGTTGCTTCTCCCTTCCTTGGCGCTCTTGTTCTTGCAAAGCTGCAACGGCCTTGTTTATATCTGATCTGCTGCTCTTCAGAAGATCTCCCACAAACTTTTCCTCATATTTACTCTGTTAAGTACATCAGAGGACACTGTGATACTGCAGCCTTTGAGATATTATGTGATAAAGAAAAAAAATTCTGTCATCATTTACTCACCCTCACATTGTTCCAAACCCATAAGACCCGTCTTATTTTTCTGTCCCTTCATTGAAAGTCCAGGTAAACAAAACTTAGAAGATCCAAAAAGGTCATAAAGGCAATGTAAAATTAATCCATATGAATTGGTTTAATCCAAGATTGATTTATATGATGAATACATTTAATTTAGGTCCACATATAAACATACATACAGTGCATCACATATAGTAAACATGGAAAATTGTACGTCGCACGATAGAACTAACCTCATTGGTTCTCACGCATGTACATTTGAGCTTCCGTGTTTACCATATGTGATGTGCTCTATGTACATATTTGTGTCAATTAAAAAAATCTGTTCATCATATAAATCAATTGTATCTCTTTATTAAACTTGGATTAAACTGCTTGATTCATATAGATTCGTTTTACGATGCTTTTTGGATCCAAGTTTTGTGTATCTGGACTTTCAGTGGAGGGACAGAAATTTTTGAAATTTCATTAAAATATCTTAATTTGTGTTATGAAGCTTAATCAAAGTCTTACGAGTTTGGAATGACATCAGGGTGAGTAACTGCTGACAGAAATTCATTTTTTTGGTGAACTATCCCTTTAACAGATTATTATATAGATCATCTGCTTTGGATATTTGACAGTTCAAGTCATTTGGCTCTTTTCGTGCCAACTTATGTAAGAGTTGGGATAAATTAGTGAGAGTTTCAATTCACAACATGAGGTCATTTTGACTCTGAGACAGCGATCCTACGTAAATAAACAAACGCTCACAGCGGGTGGGCCATTTCACTTCATTCCTTAACATAATGTTTGGATTGTTCCATTGTTACGTATTAGACATGATACTTATGTAATGCAACATTTGTTTTAAATAGCACCTCCCACCTCTATGTGCTGAAAAGCAGCTGCCTCGTCATTCTGCTCCCTGGTCCTCTTCTCCTGCGGTTGTGGAGGCAGAGTTGTAGATGAAGATGTGGGCGGCTGTGGATTTGGAGAGGTGCTTGTGTTCGACTTCTCCTCGGTCTGGTTGTTTAAGACCATCTGTCAATAATAAACCGCATTACTAATATGCTTAGCATGTATAAGATAAGAAAACAAACAAAAACACCACTTACTTTTTCTATAGTGTCCATGCGATCAAGAAGCTTTGCGGTGACTGAGTGCAATTTCAATAGATCCATGCCATAGAAGGAACCCTCCAGCAATTCCAGTATAGTTGACAGCTGTAACGATGAAGTAAATTCCGTCATGGCAAGAGCTGGTTTTATTTAAGGGGTAGGAAATGTTATGCATTCATATCCTGCCAAATTTTGAACTTATTCTGGTCTATGAGATCCAACTGCAGATGTTCTGGTCACCTTGATATTATCTTTCCCAGCCTGTTGCAGCTTCTTCAACCGGAAGTCGCCCTCACAGGGGTTTAAAGCCGACGGAGGTGCAACGCATGCACATTTGCAGTGGGGTCCTGAGGTGATGGTCTCCACTGTGTAGAAATCCTGAGGCGTCGCGTGACCATCCCGAATCCGCTGGCACGCGCTCGCGCTCAGAGGTCTGACAACACATTTACAGCCACAGTCAGAGCCTTCCGAAAGCGCTTTCACTTTGTCATAATCACCCAGCAGCTACAAAGAAAAGAGGACGGATGCATTTTCCAGCCAGCCAGCTTTGTTGCATTGTTTGTAGATTGATGTGCATTTTAATGTTCATTACTGTTTTTCAGTTACCAATGTTGTGAAGTCTAATAATTTGTTTCTGGTACATTTTTGAGTAACTTTCATTAATAACATTAACAAATTTAACCTACTTGCATTCAAACAGTATGCGAATTACAAAAGGCTTTTTAAAATGTTTTGGTAACACTTTATTTTAAGGTGCCCTTGTCACATTATAATAACAACAATAAATTATACATAATTTCATGCAAGTAACCCTAAGACAAAAATCCTAACCTTAACCATATAGCTAGTAAGTAGCCTACGTGTAGCTAGTTAATTGATATTACTCAGTACTTAAATATATAATTACACTGTAACAAGGACACCTTCAAATAAAGAGTTACACTTTATTTTAAGGTGTCCAAGTTGCAGTGTAATTATACATTTTAGTATTGAATAATATCAATTAACAACATGTTTACTATAGGATTAGGTTTAGGTTTAGGATTAGGGTTTGGTTTATGGTCATCGGATGTAATTATGCAGAATTTAGTGCTAATACTAGGCTATAGTAATTACAAGTAACGTGTAACAAGGACACCTTAAAATAAAGTGTTACCAAATAAAGTGCAACCAGTGTTTCCAACCGTGAGCAGCCTAATTTTCTGTGCGTTTCGCCCATAGACTGTAAAAAAAAAAAAAGGTTTCGCCGAACAGAATTTTCTTAATCTTTGTCTTAAAGATTTTTTAAACAAAACACAATTTTACGATATGCATGTGATATAAAATGGGCAATGAAGCGATAATGTTAGTAATTATTATTATTATTATTATTATTTTGTATAAGATACGATCGCTCCAGCAGCCTACTGTTGCTATGGTAACTTTCCCAGGAGCACGCAATGCCTGTTCGCGACCGTATATTTATGCTCCGAAATTCTGTGCTTTTCTTTGAAAACTTCTTCTAGGCCTATATTTGAATAATATATTTTTAAATCATATTTTATAGGCTATTCATAGGCTATTTGAATTTACTTCAGAAACGCATTATGTTAAGCATTATGCAGAGACTGTCAATAGGTTAAGTTATTAATGAAAGTTATCATGAAGTGTTCCTAATAAAGAAGCTGCACAGATATAATCGTATCGAGCGCTGGTGAAGAGATTCTTACCTGACTTAATATGTTTTCTTGATTATCTCTTTCAACTTGCAAAGTGTCAGTCTGTTCATTCGTGTTCTCCAGAAGTCGCTGGTGTGATTTCGGAGCGGCTGAAGTGAGAGCGAATGCCACGAGCCATAAAACGCACCAGATCCCCATCGCATTCATCGTGCAAGGTGTGATATAATCCCGCCAAACATATGCCACTGTAGATTGTTCTTGCAGCTCGGGCTTTTTCCTCTTCAAAAACGATAAACCGTCAAACAGATCTCCATTTGCACTGCCCTCCAGGTGAAATAACTGAAACGGGATGAGGTTTTGCAAAAGTCCAGAAGAGGTAAAGTCCAGATGAGGGCAGGTGCCTGGTCCTCAGCGTGAAACTGGTTTGAGAAGAAGCAGGAGTGACGTGACATTTGAGCTGAAATGAGGGGGCTGGATGAAGAGACGCACGGAGCGCGCTGAATGTTGCGCGCACGCATCCATAGCCGCAAATGCTCACACTATCACACTATGTAAAATGACTTTTATTTCTAGTCATAACTATAAACTATAAACTTTAAAAAAAGAAAGCAAGAAAGAAAATCAACATATACCTGTCATAAGAACAACTATTATTCATAGTAAACTTTATTTTAAACTTTATGTGAACTTTATTAAAGTTCTATAAATTATTTATGTGGAATTTCTTAAATGTGTTTGTTGCCTAATAAAAACATTTACATTGATAGTATGGAGCTCACTTGTGCAGTGAAGTCATGCACGCAGATGCTATGGGGAATTTTGCATTTGGACATAAAAATGACCAAACAACCCCCAAATATCATTATTTTTTCAATTCGTTTTAGTAAATAGGTCCTTTTTAAGCAAGAAGTGTGAATCAAACGTTTTAGAATTGAATGCGTGCATAGGGTTAACTTTTTCTGTTCCTAAAATGTAGCTAGATCAGAACATTATGCATAGCAATTGAAGTGTTACAGCGCCACCTAGTGTGTGTTAAGACACAGAAGAATACAAATACGCAGAACAAATTCGTTCTTTTCCTATCTGCAAGTGCCAGGTGTTACACTAATATTATTAACCAATAGTGGTCAGTGTTGCTCCATATTACTGCTGTTACTGCGTGACAAAGAACCAACCCACTCTCTGGAGCCCTTAGTGGTCAAGTTTTCTCTTTTTACTTCCAGACCTGGTGGTAGTAAACTAAGTAAGTATAGTGTGACTGATATGTCACTAAAACAAGTAACTGAAGAAGTAACACCATGTCACTTAAACAATTAAAGAAAAAGAAAACTGTTTTCACATTAACCAAATGAACCAAACTGTTACAACAAAAAGCTCTAATATGAAAGTATGGAAATTAAATAAATAAATAGCCTAAATAAATAAAGACAAGAACAATAATAATAGTTATAATTTTATTTTTGCAACAACATTTTAATGTCTTTAAATTATTTAAATTATTATTTTTAACAAATTATCAAAGCATATCTTGTCCCATAGAAGTGCACATTTGTATATTTATAATCATACTAATAATATTTTGCATTATTATACAACATTATGAATTTGATAACTCTATTTATAATATTTAGGTAAATAAATCTGAAAGTCACAAACCAATCTATCAAACGACACCAACTGGTTCTCACGCAACCCAGGGTAACGTCGAAGTGAGTACTGTACCTTTAAGTCACAATGTTTTTATATTATACACGGGAACATACTAATGATTTCTCTTTTCGTGTACTATCAAGATTATATACAATCCTTAACTCATTTATTACATGTGTTATGCACTATGGGCTGTCCTTCGTCCCACTCTTCACTTCAGCTTTATAAGTTGACTTGCCCTTTAAGAAGCGTCGCCTGTGTTTCCACTACTACACGACAACACACAATACAGCAGACAGCAGCACTACACAAGCCTCCGCGGAGCGGAACAGACTGTCACCCGCTAACTGCACATCCACTGACGAACATATCCATTTTCAGTACCGTTTTTGATTGTAACGATGTGGTTCATGACAGAAGAATCCGTTAAGACTGTATCATCATCGTTAGCTTAACGTTAGCTTTCTATTATAAGCAAAGGGGATTCCAGCAGTGGCTAACGGCTATCAACTCTAACAACAGAGGTTCACCAAAGATGAGCAAATAAAAGTAATGCTCCTCCACAGCGTATGACCAAAGGCATTATCGAGCGGTAAAAGGACTGCTGGTAATCGACGTCAAGATGATGAAGAAAAAGAAGTTTAAGTTCAGAGTTGATTTTGAGCTGGACGAGCTGTCGTCGGTTCCGTTCGTCAACGGAGTTCTGTTCTGTAAAGTCCGCCTGCTTGACGGCGGATTCTCGGAGGAGTCATCGCGGTAAGGAGGCTTGAGATGTGGAGGGATGGAGATAGTTTATTATTATGGCTATGGATGATACTGGGCAGTTTTTATTTTTTTATTGCTTTTTAATAAAGCATAACCAAAACAATATGTCATAGTGCGCCTATATAGAGCCGTGGGATGAAATGGTCTGTTTCTTAAAGACCATGACCGTCTTTTACGGTCATGTTTAAGATGTATAATTGTCCATTATTTCAGTCAAGGTTGAAGTCAACACTTTTGTGTTTTTGTAGTTTTGATTATTTCAAATCAAGTCCAAACGAGGCTTTTAATTTTGTGTGACATGTCAAGTTATTAGAATGTTCATGTTGTAAGGTGTTTACTTAAAATGAATTCATTTCATAATAATATCTTGGCAAATTGAAACCTCAGCTAAACTTCAGGTGTCAAAAACCTTGCAAAATAGTACACCATTCATGCCCTACATGACTTAATTTTTACTTAAGAGGAAATGACACAGTGCTCTAGAAAGCTGACATGTCATCTGTGTAAATGATTAGTAAGTAATTATAATATATCAGAGGGCATAATCATAAAAGCATAATCATACGTGGATTGCTCTCGAAATTTGTCAGTGTGTAGATGAAGAACTTACTGACACTGACAGTTAAAATGTAACACTAAAACTTCACTTTGACTGGCAAAATGGATTTTTAGTTAGAAGAATCTACAAAAGTGGGCTAATATTTGGCCTAAGTTTCCTTACTGTTTTCACTTTTTATCTTTTATCAGTAACTGCAATATTAAGCATATCCTGTGTGCTTTTTGCAGTTCACTTCATAACAGTTCTTGTGCTGAGTCACTTAAGGCCACACATTATAACTGTAGATGTGTGTGTGTTTGATGTGTAAATGTGATATGCTGTTCTCAGACCTGCATGCAGGATGTTAATGCATCATGTCTGAGGGGGTGGATTTAAATGTGGAGCAGTTAAGAGAACTGTGCAGTATTACAGATTATTACTGTCTTTCATGACGCCATCAGAGGTGCAAATGTGACAGTCAGTTGCCGGACCTTCCGAAATTATTCTACATTTATTGATGCATTTGGCAGATGCTTTTATCCAAAGCGAGTTACATAGCACTTAGGGTATTTATCAGTTCATGCATTCCCTGAGAATCAAACACTTGAGTTTGGCATTGCCAGCATCATGCTGTTTGAGCTTCAAGACTATTATCTCACTCATGTTTCTATTCCCATTTTAGTACCTCAGTCCAAAACAGACTGGATTTTTAAAAGGCCCAGTGTCATTGAACATTATACATTAGCACCCAACCGAGAGGAAAAAAGGCCTGCAACAAGTAATTAATAATAATAAAATTAATAATTAAACTGATCAAGAAGTGGAATTAACCAGGCCCTAAAAAATGTCTCTTCCCTCTCAGTAGAGACATCACAAACTCTTTGTCTGTGTCTTGCTGCAACATTTGTCAGTCACTCTTTTTTGGAGCTCCGCAATACAAAGGCTTCCCACAGTTAAATATTAATATGTCAGGCAGTGAAAGTGGGCTGTCAAACTTCACCATGACAAATTCCCTTCAAACAACTCGCTGACAGTGCATACGCAAGTAGCTTATTCATCCAAACAGAAAGAGAGCTGTAGACCAAAACCACAGCAGCTTAGAAGATCAAGCTTGAGTTTGCATGAGTGCTTCTCTTTTCCGTTATGCAGTTTGCAGGGAGTGTCTAAAGTTCGTGTTTATTCTCCCTCCAGACTTGAGTTTGCCTCCATCTGCCTGTGGTGATCCTTTTGAAGAACTCCTGTTTCATTGCAGACATCCTGTGGGAGAACCTAAGGAAAGAGCACACTGAACCAAAGCACTCCTGCGCTCTTTCGCTCAGCCAACTTTGCCATGGCAACGGCATATATTCCAAATACGGAAATCAGACCCGTGACTTGTCGTGGTTCTTTATTACAATATTAAGCCAGGTGCACATTTTGGCATAAGCATTGGTTTAACAGCTCGTTATTCCAGCGAGAGCAGTGATGCTAATGGCTCTAGCACATGCATGCTGCACTAATTGTCTGATGGACCAATTTTTGCCATTTTTCCAGGAAGATAATGAGTGCAAATATGGTAGATTGTTTTCATTTGTGCTAGTAATGCATACCATTAGTATCTAATGCTGCTGAATTCATTATGTCCTTTGTGTTTTTGCATCATTAGTGCTTTGTAGGGAAGGTATTAATGAGTCATTGTGATGCTGAATTGTTCCAGTAAGCCAATGGAGCTTATTAGATCTGAGAGTCAGAGGCTAAACATTATTCATTATGAGAGAGCTAGAAAGCAAAAGTCTGAATTTGACCTGCAGTGCAGTTATTACAAAGATGGAGGTCTCCTGTATCGATCGGAGCTCTGGCCTTGCTCGGGTTGTATGTCTGAATTATGAGTCTGCAGCTTTTCGTTTATAGTCTCACTGCCGGTAATTTGCCTATAATCATATTGGTAAGGAAAGGAGTCATATTACCTGGCATTATCATGTCCTCCTTTTATTATAGTTTGCAGTTCCACCTTTGTGTTTGTGAGAAGAAGCAGCAAAGCAGGACTTTGGACTGATAATGGAGCACATCGTAGTGTAATATGATTTTATTACCAACTTGATCTGCCTTGAAATGACTTTCCTTTTTGGCAGACATCACATTGTGAGCCATTGGTTATAGTGTTATCCAGCAGCCAAACAGCTGTTTTGACTTTATTTTTTTGGCTACTGTTGCAGATTCTAAAATGACAATTTAAAAATGTCATAAGTAGTTAAAATTCAGTTTAATTTACATGTGATTAAGCATACCATTCAAGATATTAACATCAAGTTCCATCCTACAGTTTGTGTTATCCTGTTTACTCTGTCTCATTATGGAAGTAAAATGGCTTTCGAAATACATTTCAAATTGATTTTAATCTTTGTTTGTTGTCAGTGGGGTTTTTTTTATTATATGCATGACAAGAGCTTAATTTAAGTGAAAAGCAGGTTGTGTACAGTGAGTCAGCAAAGTTTTTTTAGTGCTTTCTACCAGTCTAAAACACTTAAAGTCCTCTGAGGTCTCTATTAACACAGCAGGTTTCTATTCCCTCTGCCCATCTATCGCAAATAAAAAAGTGTGATATTTTGAGTGTTACAACCTTTGCAATTCAGCTGAACAAGCTTTAGTTTGTGTCATGAAAGAAACTCTCTCATGCTGTTTATTTCCTTAGAAACCACTCATGTTTAGTGGAAGGAAAATAGTTTTTGGTTGGTAGGAGAAATATGCTAGCATTGTTTAGAGAAGTCACTGGCCTCTGCTGCTATGGTGACAGAATCAGATTTGAAGGTTTCATCCAGCTGTGGTTCATTCTGGTTCATGCATTAGAGGCTGTTTTTTCACCCAGTGATTCACTCGGCACGAAGCGCAGGCCTTATGGTAGGGAATCTCCCCAGCTGGATGGGAGGTGCCCGATTATGTGTTGTTTTGGCTGTGTTTCCCAAAGACGTCATTGTGGACCATTAAGAGATGACAGAAAATAAGGAGAGACTCTGTGTAAGGACAAGTGTATGAGATGTGCATGGGTTTTTTTCCCTAACAAAATATAAATGATGCATCAAATGTTTCATTTAATTTCATTTAATTAATATACATGAATTTGTCAATAAATACATCAATGTCCATTTGAGGAATTTTAAGTTACATGTTATTTATTTATTGACACCTTTTATGGTTGATTTATTTATTGTAATATTGACTTACATTACCATTCAAAAGTTTAAGGTTATAGTGGTAAGATTTTTATTTATTATTTATTTAAATTACTCTTATTCAGGAATATTCAATATTCAGGCCTATATCAAGTAGTGTAGCTGTTTTCAACATTGATAATAATAAGAAGAAAAGTGTCAGCATGTTTAAATGATTTCTGAAGAGACTGGAGTAATGGCTGCTTAATATTCAGTTTTATCATCACATCAATAAGTTACATTTTAAAATATGATTACAATTTAAAATAACTGTTTTCTAGTTTAATATATTTCACAATATTGTTTTTATCGTATTTTTGATCAAATAAATGCAGCTTTGGTAAGCATAAGAGACTTCTTTCAAAAACATTCACAATCCCAAGCTTTTGCACGTTAGTGAATATATATATGCTTTTAGTGAAATATTATTAATATGATACACTTTCTCCTCCAAAGCATTGATATTTTATTAAGTTCTTAAAAGGGCACAACCTTGCATTTGCAACATGCAATCTTTGTGTTAGCCATGTCTTATGACTGTAACAGGGACAAAACACTTTATTCTGAAATTGACATGCTTGCAGTGTTGTGTTCACTGTCTTAGATGTGTATAATAGCATAACAATTTCCCTGAAGTTCATTTTATAGACTTGTATCTCTTCAAAAGCCCTTTGGGCCTCGCTCGTCTGCCCTGTCTGCAAACATCTGTCTAATTAGGAAGCAGAACACCTGCGCAGGGAGGTCCATTTTCAGATGGGAAATTAATTAACTTTCTTGTTGTCAGTGTGGCCTTCTGACTCCAGGCTCTAATTAATCACAGAATGTGAGTCAGACTCTTTTAATGCAGTCGACTTGAAGTGAATATTAAAACTCGCTATGAGGCTGGATTGTGTGACTCAATCTGTTGTGAAATCGTTTCAAAATCTCCCTGAGGAGCAATGCTGCAGGAACTGTCCACCCCTGTTGGATTTTGCAAATGCAGATCAGATGGGATGAGAGAGAGTTCACGCTGTTTTGGATGAGTGGATGTTTGTTTTAAAGTCTTGAGCCAAGTTTGTGTTCTTTATAGTGATACCTTGCATTAACAACCCAGTGTATGTTTGCATTTCACAGCGAGATGGTCCAGGCAAACTGTGTACGCTGGAGAAAAAGATTCTCCTTCCCCTGTAAAATGAGCGCTAATGCTGGAACCGGAGTCCTTGACCCCTGTGTGTGTCGAGTTTCAGTCAGAAAGGTACAAACGCACTTGTGCACTCTTTTTGGTTTACAATAAACAGTTTGGAGTTAAAATACTCAGAATGATTTAATTGTTTTTTTATGTAACAGGAACTGAAAGGTGGAAAAACTTATGCAAAGGTACTTTCTTCTACTTTTTTGAATGAAACATACCAACACTATTCAATTTGTTTGTGTGTAGTTGACAGAAAGCAAAGTGTGACATTCTTTAAGCCATCTAAAACTATTTTAAAAAGCATTTATTAATTCTTTTGTAATTATTATACATGTGGTTTTTATAACATGATGTTAATTGAGAGACTGTGGAAAATGTAAAAAGATTAAAATACTGGTGAAAAAAGCTAAACTAAAATATTATAATAATATTTCCATGTACATTCATGTATGTTTTATGCTAAAATCTTCATCTTGCAAAAAAAAAAAAAAAAGATACTAAATTTACCTTTCATGAATAGAAACTAACACAGAGCATTGGTAATTCATCAAGTAGACAGTGCTGTAGAGGATTATAAAATATTGATAGCAAAGGAACAGCTGAAAATAGATCACTCTGGAACACTGTGTTTGTATGTGATTCTGTTTGTGTATGAGTATTGCACTTCTGTTCATAAAAGCATTAACCTTATTAATAAATAATCTTATTTATTTATTATTATATAAAGCATCAGTGCTTTTTATTTTTAAATGATTTTTCTACCAGCAAAAATATTTTTTTATTCCTGAATGTGTGCTGCTTTGGCTCTCTGTACAGCTGGGTTTTGCTGATCTCAACCTGGCGGAGTTTGCAGGATCGGGTAGCACCACACGCAGGTGTCTGCTGGAGGGTTATGACACCAAGAACACTAGACAGGACAACTCCATCCTTAAGGTACAGAACTGCTCAGACTTTCTTTCAGCTGTTCTTTATATATTGCATTCTCCATTCTATTTTGGGTTTTGAGTTTGTGGCTATTATTAGGGGTGCTTTTGGTAACTATTAGTCTTACTCATGCTTAAAATCCCCATGAAATCAAATTCGACAATTCTTATTTTTATGGAATATTGCAGTATTTATTATACATGTTGTTGTTGTTTTTTGTGTGTGTGTGTGCACACTTCATTCATTTTTTTTTTTTTTACTCGTGCTCCCTCATAATCTTGACTTCCCCAAAATAACTTCCCCTCCATTATGCAACAACATCTCTTTTCTTCTCTGATGACGTGTTTACTGGTGCGAGGGCGGGACAACCTGTCATTCACATGAGACAGCAAACAACAACAGTCATTCAATCAGATTCAATCAGTTCCCAATGAAAAATATCAGCTCCGCCCCAACATTTTTTCTTGTTCAAGAAGCTTTTCATTCAGATACACATCACAATAGAGAAGAAAAGACTATTGCAACTTCTGTTCATCACTCTAATAATCACTCAGAGCACTTTAGAAACTGCCTTGCAACACCCTGAAAACCATCCAAAACATGCATGTGAATTTTGCATGATCACATTCTCAGCAAATCCAGTATTTTTCTTTTTGTCATTTGTCTTTGCCTGCAGGTGATTATCAGCACACAGCTGATGTCTGGGGACCCCTGTTTCAAAACGTGAGTGATACTTTTAAATGCTTTTGAATATGTTATAATTTGGTAGGAGATGCTACTGAAGCCAGAAAGAATTGAAGTTGGGTTGTAATAAGGCCCCCTTCTACACCACCATAGCTGCATTTTTAAATTTAGATTTAAGACTTACAGAGACCTTTTCCTGTTAAACATTTGAAGTTGCTATTATAGTATTTTCTCAGAAACGGCCCGTGTGTGTTGGGAAGGAGTGTGAATGAGGGCTCTGGGGAAATCAGAGCTTTGAACACAGATTTGCATACTGGAAACCTACACTGTCCACCCACACATGTACACAGTGTGCGTGAAGGCAAAAACCTGCTAAAAACATTCGTGTGGGGAGAGTATGGAGTTTGGGGATTCTGGGGGCTGCTTGTGGACCACCGTCAGTGGGTGGATTCAGATGTTTTAGTTCTTTAATTCAGCATTTTTCAGTCTGTTCATTCAAATCCATTTAAACCGTATTCTTGATTGTGTGTTCTCCATGTATTAGGCCTCCATCCACCGCAACGGTAATAGGCATTCAGGGTGATGCAGAGAGCCTGCTGGAAGACAGGAAAGGAGGAGACACACAGAAACCTTTTCTGAGTCTCTCAGGTAAACCTCACACTGGTCAGTGTTTGAGACGCAGCTTCATACGCATTTGTCCTTTATGTGTGCTTAAATGTGTTTGCATTTCTTGTATCTTTATGTTGGGCGCTCTAATCGACTGTCCAAATCAAACACCCTTTGAGAAGCTTCTCATTAATTCTGCATCCAGTATTGTAGCAAAGAACAGGACTGTATGTTTGATTTGATGCCGCTGAACTAACGGGAGCTTGAAAGAGTGCTCTCTCTCTCTCTCTCTCTTCCCCCACTCTCTCTTTTATCCTTTCTTTGCCCTCATACATGCTGCGTGCCTTTTCCGTCCAGAGGCCGGCGAAAGCATCAGTCTTTAATGTATAATTTAACCGTATGCAGCTGTTGACTTTGCTTTCATATTCATTCAGTATGACTAACTGCTTATGATGTAGAGCAGGAGTACAATTCATAAAATATGATTAGCTTACTAGTCTCAGTGCCGCTTCTGTAGTGATTCTTATTTGCGATAATTGAACAGTATTAAAGGCATATTAATATTCATATTAGGCCATTTAATCTGAAATATTAATGAAATAAAAGACAAGATGCCAGAAGTGGCTTTGTGTTAGAGGCGATTGATGAATTACTCAGCATCGCCATTTGTTCAGAAGAACGTGCTTGAAGAGTTTTATAAGTTAAATATGAGTTAGCATGGGTTTTCAGCCGAGAAATGCTATTCTTTTGATGAAGCAAGCTAATTTAGAGATTGGTCCGGATGGTCAACCAGTCTTTTAGCACCTGAGAAGTCTGTTAGTGATATATTATAGATATTTTTAATTATTTTAAGGCCATGCATATGCTAGCCAGTGTTATTTTAATATTATTATTTTTAAGTTTTTCTTGTAATTTTGTAATTTTGCTACATGATTTTGTCATTTTTTTTAAAATATTTTTAGTAATTCTTGTACTTCAGCTTGAACTTGTTTAATTTCAGTTAGCTGAAAAGGCAGCATTTCTGTTTTTTAGCTTTATTTAAATTATTGAGAACAATTTCTAATAGTTTTAGTTAAAAATAGCAACACTGATGCTAGCATACTTAAAATTTACATTCTTTTTCACATGAGACCAAAATGAGTAACGACCATAAATTGTTAATAACAAAATTATTAATCTTTTATATGCAAATTTTTAGACAATAACATGCATACTGGAATGAGAAAGTCCCTCCTTCTACTGTATGCACCATCTGCTGTAAACTAGAATAGCAAATAGCAAATCATGATTGAAAGATGTGATGTAAATGGAAGGCTAATGCCCTAACGTCCTGTTTTAACAGGAAATATGCCAACACAGGAAATAAAACTGTGTGCTTGTCAAGCAAGTTTTAAGGGTTACAATCATCAAAAAGCTTTTGTAACCAATTCAACACCTTTGTGAAAATTTTAAATTTTGCTGTCAGATTCCAAATTGCCAGCTATGAACAACATTCATATTGATATCCATAATACATTTCTCTTTTTGTAAGGACTAAAGGTTAAAGTTGCAACAAAGATTAAATATATTTGTATTTGTATTCAATAAAACATTTATTGAAACGAGCTACTGAGCTACACTTGCCGATTATATATGCCTTATTTGTCTGATCAGTGTCTGGTTGACATGATCCTAAACCACTCTAATTATATTGGACTTAAAATGCATCTATTTGTTTTCTAATCAACAGTCCTAGTTTAAATAGTCAAATCATATTAAATGCCTGAATACTCCAATGGACGAAAGCATGGCTACATTAGATATACAGTATAATGTATTTTAAGGTTGGAAATAGAAGAGGAACAGGTTTGATTGGAGTTGAATCCCATAAAGTGCTTGAGCAGGTTTAATTAAGACTGAACTGAATCCCTTATGTCCACAGAGACATCAGGGAAGTGTGGCTCTCTGCCTGATGAGCTCGGGCTGTGTGGACACTCTCGAACGTCCAGTTACGCTAGTCAGCAGTCCAAAGTATCAGGTAGGCTTTCCCTTTCCACTGTTTTCTCTCTGATCATTTAATCGTGAGTCAACGTGATTCTGTTGTCTTGCTGCACTTGAATGCATGCCTGATTAATGTGTCTGTAACCCTGGCTGTAACATTATCAGGCTGTCAATCAACATGATGCAGTGGTATTGCAAGATGATTAACGGAATTTGTAATTTTGCATGTAGGCTGCATGTCACGTGTCTCTGTTCTGTGCGATGGAGTGAAGATGAGTGTGTGTACATATGAGAGAGAGAGAGAGAGAGAGAGAGAGAGAGAGAGAGAGAATGTGTGTGCAAATCCATTAGCTCATATTATATTTTGTTACAGTAGGTTGCACTTTCCACCTATAGGGTACAGTTTGGTGTCCCATTACTGTGATTAAAGCATTAGGGACACAAATCCCACGTTTTTTGTTGTGAGAAACGTTAGATGTTTGAATTAGTATCCTCCATTGGGGGGGGGCATTGACCTAAAAATATTGTAATTTTAATTGATTTTAATTTTAATGTACACTATCGTTCAAAGATTTGGGGTCAGTAAAGGCTTTTTTTTTGGTTTTGAAATATTATTACAATTTAAAATAAATGTTTTCTATTTTAATATATTTGAAAATGTCATTTATTCCTGTGATGGCAAAGCTGAATTATCGGCAGCCATTACTCCAGTCATTAATATATGCTGATTTGGTGCTAAAGAAACATTTCTTATTATTATCAATGTTGAAAACAATTGTGCTGCTTAATATTTTTGTGGACACTGTAATAGGGTTTCATGTGTCCTTGTTGAATACAAGTATTAATTTCTTTAAAACAAAAAATCTAACTGACCCCAAACTTTTGAACGGGAGTGATGTAAAATACCTCATATAAAATGAATAAAACAGTTCGTATAATATTAAGCTTGACGTCTTAGTTTGACAATCAACGATTTAATCACCTCCTTTGACCATTTTCCTGAGCATGGTAAAAGATTACATTAAGCGTTCCAGGACCTATTTTGTTCCCTTTTATGGAAAGTGCTGTTTGCTTTATTAAATAATTTGAAATTAGGTTTTAGAAAGATTCGGTGGCATCACAAAATAGCTGGATTAAATGTCCCAGATCTAATTTGATAACACTATTTCCTCTAGTACTTCCAGAGAGGAGAAAGCACTCAGTCCTTATTTCATTAAGCTGTTCTCTTAAATTGGGTTACACATTGCTCACTTTGACCTTTTGCGTTAGATCCTCTCAAAGTGTAAAGTTAGTTTTAAAGTCCCACAGAGCAAACAGAAGTGTTCATCACATATCCGTCTCTGACTGGAAACTGGAGTTGTTATGTGCATATACATGTGTGGGAGGATATTCCCTTTAGTAGCCGCCCATACTAGCATTATCACTTTCTAAAGCTCTGGAAACCTGAATAGCAAGTGTGGGTGGGGGATGTTAAATGTCCCTTCATTACAAAGAGTGCATGCTGTATATTACTAGGGTTGATCAACTTTTTTTCCTTAATTAAAAAAATAATATTACTAATAATAATTGAAAACAATGTTGTGTTGTTTCTCAGGATATAGTACAAGTCACTCACGGTCCTCCAGTCTGTCGGAGTTCTCCCACAGAAGGAACACGTCGATCGGCAGCGCTTCCACCGGCATTGCCAGCATCCCTGAGCCCAGTGAGGAGAGTGACCAAACTACAGTGCCCCCTACAGCCCCGGGGGTCTGCGCTGCTGTGCCTGAACACCCATCAACCCCTGACAGAGCTGCCAGCAGGTCAGACAGACACTGCTACCACTGCCTGCTCTATATTCATTATAGAGCTTTAGATTCAGGATATTAAATGATTGTAGATATATCAGGTTTTTCTCATATATACAAGGTACCCAGTGAAACAAGACTCAATGGAGTCTCAGCTGAAAAGGGTGGATGCCACACGGGTGGATGCTGATGATGTGGTAGAGAAGATTCTTCAAAGCCAGGATTTCACCCACAGTCTGCTAGATTCCAGCGCTGAAGGTATTAATGGCTTCTTCATGTTTATTAACAGACTTTGCTTAAAGGAACACATCACTTTTTTTGAAAATAGGCTCATTTTACAACTCCCCTAGAGTTAACCAGTTGAGTTTTACCGTTTTTGAATGATATTACGCAGCGCCTGAAAGTAGTCCCCAGCTAGGTAACTAGTTATGATATAGCTGGG
>JAFVLL020026630.1:0-27172 GCA_021397915.2 Tor tambroides
CAACCAGCTAGAGCTCCTGTAACAGCCCTAAAGATTTCAGACATGAATTATTCAGAGGCCTTGACCGGATTTTTAAAGACTATAAAACAAGATAACTGCATCTTCAACAGATTTTCTTCTGTAAAATGCGCTGCACAACACAACTTTAGTGAATACATTACACACATGCACAACGACGCACTAGTAGATGTGTGTGTACAGGCCTCCGTGGAGTGTGAGAAGAGTATGGGCTTCAAAGGTCTGTGTGGAGATTAGGTCACACAGCAGGAAGTGACATGCTGTGGGCTGAGATGTATTTTCACCCTCAGTCCAATATCACAGACAGGCCAATAGGGTCAAGAGTAATGCCGATAACATACTAATTAGTGCGTTTGGACGCTGCATCTTCAAGTCTCAGTAAATAAACTGTGTCCAGTGTTCAATGTAATGCATTTTATTTAAAGGGGGAGGGTAACAGACTACAAGCCATTAAGGCTCTGTCGGGTCCCGAGTCACACCCATAATAGTGAGACCCCATAATAGTGTGATTTTCACCCAAGTCACAAGTGTCTATTGCCCCAACCCACCAATAATTAGTCACATCCACAGTGCTGTGTCTCCGACTAATTAGCAAATTATGTTGAAAATAGCAGCCCCCTAATTAATGGTTATTATGGCATTTCTGAAGTTGCTGCTTTAATTAGTGAGGAATCGGAGCATGCATTTCAATGCTGGCAGAGTTATACACGCTCTCCTCTGTGTAACTGGCTTTTTAACCATCCGTATAACACATATCGTGTAATTAAAAACACACTCCTCCCCTCAAACGCACACTCATATGCGCTTCCTCTCATCAAGCTCCACATCTCCTCCCACCTGTCAATTGTCCAAAAAGCACATTAGAACAAATGATCTATGCGAGCGCTGGATCACTGAATAACACAAACAATTGAATGTGAATCATATGGCATTTTGGAGCAACAACAAAAACATTTGTTTTACTTCCCTGAAAGAGTCACAGATTGTCCCCATTATAGACGCCTGTTTCAGAGTAAAAAAGAAAAAAAAAAAATACTCTGACTTCATGTCTCATAATTGTGGCTTTATTATTAGTAATTGCAACTTTATATTTCACATGGTGATTTTTGTTTCTCATAACTGTGATTTTATATCTCAAAATTGCACATTTTTATTCAATAAATGAAACTTAATTTCTCGTATTTGCACCTTTATATCAGAATTGGGACTATTTCTCAGATTGCAATGCTATATTTTATAAGTGGGACTTTATTTCTCTAAAGTGTGTGTGTGTGCGTGCGTGCGTGCGTGCGTGTGTGTGTGCGTGTATATATATATATTTTATTTTTTTTTATCTTGCATTTTATTATTATTATTTAAATATCCAACTTTATTTCTCATAATTGCAGCTTCATATTTCACAAAATAGTTTTTAATATCCTACAATGCCACTTTGTTGTAAGATTATCGTAAGTACAACTGCTCCAAATTTTAATTTTTATACTTTCTTATAATTGTAGCTCTGACCATATTGTATCATTCACGCTCATTTCACTCTCTTCCTTTTTGCTTGCCTCTCCACTCTCCGTCAGGATCAAAGATGAGTGCGGGACACGTAATGAAGTGACAGTAATGAGCTTGTTGAAAGTGATAGCTCAGCTCATCAGTGTTCAGGAGACGTGTTTATTCTATAGTGTCATCAATAATGGCGCTCTTAACCCAGACTCACTCTTTTCCCGCTCAACACCAGCCTGTCAAACACAATGCCCTCTTTCTCTCTTCTCTACCCTTTGTTAGGCCTCAACCACGTAGACGGTATCCCACACAAGAACGCTCAAAGCCAAAGCATCTCTCTGTCCTGACCACCTCATGCATTCGGTCCGATTGTGTAACTAAATATACGGATGCGTCGGCTTCTTCTCTGGTTTCATGATGGGCTCATTGTTTTCATCATTTCCCTTTGTTTTCCTGTCTGTGTGGTAAGATTTTGTGTACTGTTAAGTAAGATTTGTAAGATTGATGGAAACCTCCCTCTCAGGTTGGATGGTTGTCTTTGGTTGCAGGCTGACCCGGGCCGCCCTCGCTCGGTGTGCACTTAGCTCAGCTTTAGCCTTAGGTGAACTCTGAAACACTAGACTGGATTGACATAACTGCTCTCTCTCAGTGAGTGGCACTTCAGTGAGCCATCAATCCCCACTCTCGCCCCTCTCCCGGTATAAAGTTCTGGGTTCTGATGTATACCGTGCTTCTTCCCCCTTTGTCAGGCCAGTAAATAGGGCTATTTTAATCCGAGAGGGTGGGGGGCCACTCATAAAACACCCGTCGCAGGTGGGTGCATGTCCACATGTTGTTACTTTCGCTGTTTCGTACGGCAGCGATTCCGTCGAGACCTCTTGGAAAAATGGTTGCGGTTACGGCTGCTGCGCTGGGCTAAGCAGTGCTGTGCCTCAGGAGAGCATGACTAACACAAATATACAACAACAACTTAACACAGCTCGTAAAGCACAACAGTACCCGCAGACATGACTCCTGAACACACACGGCCACGTGCACTCACTCAGCCCGATAGCAGTAAGATCTGGCAAAAAGATCACGGCCAATCTCCCTACTATTCCTTCAGGGCCAAATCGGATCCCGGTGTCGAACCCTGGCAAGACTTACTTGCCTGTAAGTGCGCAAGCCTAATCTCTCCGGTTTGGCCGGCGCACCTGGTTAAAGTTAAGAGGGTGCAGTTGTAATCCAATTATAGTCCCATATAGCTGCATTAGAAATACACGCCACCCGATCCAAGGGCGTAATTGGAAACAGCTCTGACATGACTGAGGTCAAAACAAAAGACAGCAGGCACACCTCCTGCCTGACAGCCAGCCTGGGAGAGCCGCCGGAAATTATGCCACCCATCAAAGGGCTCCCCCAGCAGATAGGGCCCTACCCCTTGACCCCCGCCACCCCTGCGGGGCCACGCGACATCAGCCCGTTCTGGGTACCCACCATTTTTGACCTGAACGGGTTTGGATCTCGTAAACCACCCCAAGTGGCGAAATCGAGGGCAGGAGCTCCCTGCCTAACGGGAGCTTTTTTGTTAATTGGCACCTCTTGGCCGAAGCCTACCCACGACAGGGAAATATGCTGTTTTTGATCAATCATGTCAGAGTATTTCAATTGCATGTAGACTCGGGTAGGTGTATTTCGTGTTATATAAGGATATAGTGATATGTACCTCTTAACCAGATGCGCAGCCAAGCTGGAGAAGCTGCAGCACTTTCGCCAGGCAGAGTAAATCTTTGCCAGGGTCCGACATCCTTTGGCTGAGAGGCTGTAGAAATTAACCGTGATCTATGCCAGATCTGCACTTGCTCGGGCTGAGTGTGCAAGCGTGGCACGTGTATGATCAGAGTCATGTCCTGGCAGTACCTATTGTGCTGCGGCTGTGACCAAGTTGTTGTTGCTATTTGTGTTTGAGTCATGCTCTCTGAGGCACAGCACTGCTTAACCCAGCGCTGGGCCGTAACGCAACCGGGAGTCTCGGCAGGGAGGCTCGCCCGTGCGAAACAGCGTAGCAACGTGGACGTGCGCCCCACCCCTACGACGGGTGACATAATTGGCCCCCGCCTCCAGTTAAATAGCATTTGGCCTGACAAGGAAAAACGCGATACATCAGAACCTTATACGGGAAAGAAGGCGAAAATGTGATGAATACGAGACCACTCTGAAGCAGTGTGTAATCAGTCTGTGTGTTTCAGAAGTTCACCTAAAACTAAAGCGGCGGCAGATCATACGGCCAAAGACCGCCTGAGGAGAACCGATCAGTCTTACAGATGCTGCCCCAACATTACGCAAAATCTTACCGCACAACCCAAGAAACAAGAGAGAAATGATGTGAATAGGCATCATGAACCAGAGGAAGAAAACCCGGCGCATCGGATATATTTAATTGTCGAACAATACACGGAGAAGTCAGGACAGAGAAGATGCTTTAACGAAGATTCTTACATGTGGGATACGTCTCGTGAGATTTGAACCTAACAAAAATTAGAAAGAAAGAAACGTGTGACGGCAAATAATTAGCGGGAAAAGAGTGCAAATTAGAAAACGCCATTGGCACTAGAATAAACCGTCTCTGAGTGTAATAATTATCACTTCAACAAGCTCATTATATCATAAATTGCCATATGTGTGAGTGGAGAGGCAAGCAAAAAGGAAATGAAATGGCGTGATATTTGAATATGGTCAAACTAATTACTTATAAGTATAAAGTGGAAATTTGAACAGTTAACTAGATAATCTTGCAACAAGTGGCATTGTAATAAAACTATTTTGTGAAATATGAAGCAGTATGAAGGCAAAGTTGAATATTTAAATAATAATAAAATGCAAAGATAAAAATAAAATATATATACAAAAAGCACTTTATATACATATTATATACATTTTTAAGAGAATAAGTCCCCTTATAAAATATAGCATTTGCAATCTGAAAATAGTCACGATTCTGATATAAAATTGCAAATCACGAGGAGAATTTATTGAAGATAAAAAATATTGATTTACAGATAATAAAATCACCGACATGAAAACAAAATCACCATGAAATATAAAGTTGCAATTACTAATAATAAGCCTGAATTATGAACGTAATCAAAATTTTTTTTCTTTTTACTGGAGAACAGGCGTCATAATGAGGGCAATCTGACTCTCTTCGAAATAAAACAAATGTTTTTGTTATTGCTCAAAACCATATATTTCATTTGACTATTTATGTTTTCTTCCCATGATCGAAACCATATATTTGTTTAAAATAATAATAGCTTTTTTGAGACGTTGGCAGGTGGGGAGAAGTATGGGCTTGATGAGAGAAGCGTATGAGTGTGGATTTGAGGAGGAGTGTATTTTTAATTTTGCGATATGTGTTATACAGATAGTTAAAGCAAATTTTGGAGGAGAAAAAAAAATGTGTATAACTCTGCCAACATTGAAATGCATGCTCAATTCCTCACTAGTAAAGCAGCAGCTTCGAAAATACCATAATAACCATTAATTAGAGGAATATATTTTCAGCATAGCCTAACTGTGAATCAGGACTAGCACTAGCAGATATGACAATTGAGAAAACAATTGGAAATTTGAGAACAATAAGTACTTATGACCTAGGTAGCCTCACACTATTAAGTCTCTATGGAATTTGACTTCAGCCGACAATATAATGTATGAGTCTATTGCCCTCCCCCTTTAAATAAAATGCATTACATTGAACACTTCTTGACACAATTTATTTACTGAGACGAAGATACGCAGCAAATCAAACACACTAATGCATATATTTTATCAACATTACTTCTATTAACCTACATCTCTGCGATGATAGACTGAAATTGAAAACTTATCCCACAACAAATATCACTTTCTGTGACTAATCACAGGCGAAGCCCATGTCACTTTACGTATTTTTTGCATCTGCAATATTAGCATACAAATGTAATATTTATGTAATTATAATGTATTCACTAAAATTATGTATACCTTTTAAGAAGAAAATCTATTGAAAATGCAATTATCTTGTTTTATAATCTTTAAATCGGTCAAAAAACCTCTGAATAATTCATATCTGGAAATCTTTAGAGGCTATTACGGAGCTCTAGCAATTTTGCTGGACTGTTGCTATTGGCAATGTTTAAATAATTTCCTTTGTTGCGCGAGAAAATCCTCAATAATTCACCACGAGGTAAAAGGCGGTTAAACTTCCATTCAGCATCATGGAATTTTGCGTGAAATACTTTTTTGTCGTTAGTACTGTATGTCAAACACTTAAAGCGCTTTGCTGCTACCGCCATATAAAGATGCATCAAAAATGGATCAAATGTGACAATCTGAACTCTAGAACGTAAACAACTTTTTAAAGGAAAGTTCAACCAAAATTGTAAAATCTGTCATCTTTTACTTTATCTCGCCTGTATTACTTACTTTTTTTGTAGAACATAAAAGGGTCAGTGGGCTTAAGTGTTGTTTGAAAAGAGATGAGGATAAGTAAATGATGACATAATTTTCATTTGTGAGCGAACTATCCCTTGAACACACACCAGCACAAATAAAGCTATTGACACAATGCTGTAAACATATTTAAAGAAATACATTGTACTCTGATGGACTTATATTGGTTGTCTTCAGCATTGAATGTTTCCGAGGATAATTCTAAGAAGTTTGGTCCTTCTACAACTATCAGTGAATTTTACTGGACTATCCACATCAGAGAGACATAACTGAAAATAGAGCGATATACAAACCATTTAGGCTACTCTTCACCTGATCTATTCACTACTGAAGTGTATCATTGACTCTATGAGTGAATAGGATGAAGTGATCTGAATGCAAATATATTTATACACAATTCTTACACAGTCTTGCATAACAGGTCTGATATTTAACAATAACTAATATTTTTATATTTATATAATGCGAGTCAGCGTACATGTCAATTTTTAGATTTTTTATTTTTCCCTGTCAACAGGATAAATAAACGAACAGAAAGTAACAGTAGTCATTTTTCCTGAAATAATGTTTAAATGCTAATAACGAGCTTTCTATTCATCAAGAAGTCCTTGAATGAGTAAATTGTAAAGATATTTCACATTATTACAGTTTATTTAGAGCTGCAGCTAATGATTATTTTATTTAAAACTAATCATAAATTATTTTTACGTTGAATAAAACAATCTATCATTTATTTTTCAATTGAAATATTATTTTTTGGTGTGTGAATTCTTACGTTAAATATCAATAAATAATAACGGCTCTTTTATTAATCTTAATAATTTTATTCAAACATTTCAATTAATATTTTTTACAAAAATAAATAACAAAAAAGAAAATAATAACAAGGAAAAGAAGAAATAACAATAAATAATTAATAAAAATAAAAGAAGAAAATAAATAAATATAAGAAAAAGAAAATTACTAGCGATAAATAATAAAAGAAAAAGAAAAAGCAAGGAGCAGAAAGAAATAGGTAACAATAACAAATAGAAGAGAAGAAAGAAGAAGAAGAAGAAGAAGAAAGCAGTTATACAATCGTGAAATGCACATTATGGCTGCATTCACAATTATATTTGGACTGACGGTGCTACAGGTGAGAGACTTGAAATGTTTTATTTATTCAACGAATTAAAACATCTGCTTGAATACTGTATCTGCATGAATGAGGCGGTAAGTCTGGCCACACATTCAGAACACTAGAGCGACAGAATCAAATAACGTCATAAACTACCGGGAAGTTTAGAACAGTTGACAACTTGCATTTTTAAATAAATGGGCAGTCGGGCTTTATCTATCCATCACACAGTTAAACAAGGAAATATTAAAGGGATAGTTCACCCAAATATGAAAATTCTGTCATCATTTACTCACACTTACATTATTCTAAACCTGTATGACTTTATTTATTCTGCGGAGCACAGAATTCTTTCTTTCTTTCCTACACATAAAACATATAAAAACATTTAAAAATCAACATAAGGCTGCAGTAAATTATGACAAAATTGTCTCTTTCTTTTTTTTGGTTGAACTATACTTATTAGGCACTTTAAATATGAAATATTATATACTTATAGATATTTAAAAATTATATATTATAGATATTTAATCAAATATTTAATATATTCATCTATTAAAAATAAACAAATGTTAATAGTTTAATTTTGTTTAATAGTATAAGTACAAATGTGTTCATCAACAACAAATATTCATCCATCTACAAAGATGAAGGAAGTACAGCCATATTCTAGATTGTCTGTACCATTTAGCTATTTCAGATCTCATCTACTTTTGATCGTGGTAAGTAATATTTCAGGTTAAATGTAGATAGTTTTGGAATCTTTTAAATATCAATCTCAAATTCGCTGTTAGCTTTATAAGCTACAACTGCTTGATAGAAAGGGTTTTAATTTATATCTCTGACGTAAATTCTCCCAGCGGGCTACTGGACGGTGAGGGCGCACGTACAGTCTCTAGCTTTATTGTGATCTCCAACTCATTTGAAGGACCAAACCCTATTGATGTATGTTTCCACACACAATAGACCCTCAGAAATCCTGTGCTTAAAAGACAAAAGGGGCAATTAGAGAAGCTACTGTTGTTGTGCATTAAAGGCTCTGTCCTCTCTTGCTGTCTGCTTCTGGTTGGATTATTACACTTTCAGTGGAGGATTTAACCAGAGGCCAGTTGGGCCATTGCCTGAGGGAGGCCCCCTGTTTGTGCACTCGAGATGCACTCCCCCTCTGCTTTTATTGCCTGCCTTTCATTCTGCCAGGCAATCCCTCTGCAGTCAGTAGGCTCACAGGATAACCTGCCTCAGGCGGTCCCCAAAAACCCTAAATCAGCTCGTCTTATATGTATGCAAGCCCAAAATGTGCCTCACTGCCACCTGATATAACTCTTGCTACAAAGAAATGAGAGCTTGTGTCAGCAAGTGATGTCTGCAGTTCTAGTGGCCTGGAAGGAAGTTCAGTGCTTTGGCAAAAGATTTACAAATATTAGCATGGGACATGACGTGCAGTCAAAGAGCTTTGTGGAAGGTGTGAGGACTTTTGAATAAAATATTTGGTGAAATTTTCCTGTATTGTTAAGCTACAATGCAAAACCAATATGTTTTAATTTGACATAGATGTGTGCGCCTAATGCAAAAATGATGAAGGTCTTGAACTCAACGCTGTTACGATGTCAAATGGTTTGAAACATTTCTATTGGTCCAGGCCTCTGCATAATACAGCTGTTTTCAGAACTGTAATGAGGATTCCTTTTAACTCCAGTTACTGAATTTGAATGGAAGTAGCAAACAGGTTGCAGAACTAAAATCTAAGAACTTTACATAAGTGTATTTTTAACTAGAAAAGCAACGTTTTACTTGAATGCTGGATAGACAAAGCCTTGTTTGAAAGTTTAAAAAGGCCTTGAAGTTTGAAGGTTTATAGAGAGACAGACAGACAGACAGAGAGACAGAGAGACAGACTAGATAGATAGATAGATAGATAGATAGATAGATAGATAGAAAAGTATTATTTTAAAGTTATACATATTTTATTTTCAATGTCGGAAATAGCTGGCTTGATAATTTGAGTAAACTGTGAAGCTTTTTTTCAGAAAATTTTAAAGCATTTGTTTTACATTTTAAATGTCTTTACTGTCCCTTTTTTTCATCAATTTAATGCATCCTTGATGAATAAAAAGCATTTAAAAAATATTACTGATCTCAAACTTTTGAATAACAGTGTAGGTAAATAACACTTCCCAGAATGCATTACCATGTGTTACATTTTTGGAACAGCAATTCAGTACATTGCTCTTCCTGTTGTTCCAACTTGACTTCCTGAGTGGTGTGGTCAATTTGATTAAAATTCACTCATGAATTAATAACGGTGATAATATTGATGATAATTTCAGAATTACTTATGAGAGAGAAGTTTAATTAACACATCTATAAATAGACATGGAGTGTTAAATGGTAAATACTAGTCTAAACAACGGAACTTTTCCATAAGTATTCTCAAGAGAAATAATGCTGTTATTCAGTCTTTATCCTGCTCTTAAACTTACAGCTGAAGTTCCTCAAAACTCCAAACTGCACCCCTCCTCGTGAATATCAAATGAACATAATATATTCATATGTTAAACTTTTAGAATCCACCAACTGTTTCCCCCTTCTCAGGCTTGTGAAAAAATCCCTTGTCTGTAAATCTGTAGTACAAGCTGGATTGTCAAATCCCCATGTGTTGGAATGGCTGATTTGGGTTGATGGTTCTATTAAAAGCAGTTTTCCAGGGCTGCTGAGTGACAGTTCTCTGCCAAGCTGGCTCGTGTAGAGGGTAAATATTGCAGGAGGCCAGAGTCTCAGGAGCATGTGTGGTCGGGAGCTGTGATCTCTGATCTCAGGGGATATGCCCTGATGGGACGTGATTGCTGGCTGCTCAGTCCTGACACACAAACACGCGGCGTTTCCACTCTCTCTGCAACCCCCAAACCTCTCAGCTCAGCTTTGAATGTCAGAAACATGCTCAAGCTCCGTTCAGAGCAGCACATCCACAGCTTTGGCCCACAGAGCAACTGCTTGTTACTGATCACTCAACTCTCCCTGGGCTGCAGGTGAAAGTTTCAGAAGTTATATATATATATATATATATATATATATATATATATATATTTTTTTTTTTTTTTTTTTTTCTACATTAATTTCTTTATGAAATTTGCTAGCAATTTCTGAGAGAGATTTTTTTTTCAGTGTAGAAGGATCATGTAACACTGAAGACTGGATTAATGGCTGCTGAAAATTCAGATTTTGCCATCACAGGAATGAATTCAATTTATAAAATGTATTTTAAAGTATATTCAAAATGAAAAACTGTGATTTTAAATGGCAATCATATTTCGCAATATTACTGTTTTTACTGCATTTTTAAATGCATCCTTGGTGATCACAAGAGACTTATTTAAAAAAAAAAAAAAAAAAAAAAAACACAACCCCAAAGTTTTGAACAGTAATGTACACATATGTATCTAACTGAAAAAGGACTGCTGTATTATGATATGAGGCTGACAAAAAAAAAAAAAAAAAAAAAAGCTAAAGGCACTGTTAAGAATATACACACGCATTACAAAAGGCCTTAAATAGACTAGCTGCAAAATTAATATTACTTGAGGTGCTGCAGTTAAAACTGAGGAGTGTGATTAGGCACAGGAAGAGACAGAGAACAAGCTACTTATATTTACCAGCAAAAGAGACGCTAACAGCAGCTGAGCTGATAGTAAGACTGACACCAAAATAGGGTGAGAATTATAGCTGAATTTCAGCATTTTTGCATCATTTCCTGCTGGCCTGCTGGTAAGACAAAGGCCTTTCATAACATGACGATGGTGGCATTGACAAGCTGCCTGTGTTGCTGTGAAGAACATCTCACTCTATCGCTTTAAACCTTTTTAAAAGATAAATAAAAGTGGAGAGGAGTGCCAGAATTACACAAGGAGTTCAAATGTAAACAAGGGAGCCAGACACAGAAGGTGAGAGAGAAAGACAAAGAGGGAGAGTGAAACATAGCAAATGTATTTCTCCTCCATCCCTATTTTGATGCCCGTTTTTTGAGTGCATAAATATTTGATGAAATGGGCCGAAACCGAAGCCATATAACATTCCTGCATTCCTGATGCTCGCTACCCCCGTAAGCCATAAACATTAAAGGCATGATTGAGTGCATTAAAATGAACTCATTGGAACAGCACATTGATTACTTGATGGAGAGTCCCCCTACTCTAATACAATAAATAGGGCCAACAGAATATTGCCTATCGCGTTTGCATATGGGAAAGGACGCTGTGTGGTACGCGCGGGTGGGGAGAGAGGGGGGGTTTAGGTCCAGGACGCATGCTTTCTCCCCAGCGCGTTCCCAGGCATCATGCTTTGTCCCCTCGAATCTATCTTTTTAAATGATGTGTACATTTGGTCTCAGTGGGAAGTTAATTAGGTCCACAGATTGCTGCAGGTATTGTTCAGGTAATTTAAAATGTCAGAATACGCAGGATGCCTGGTCTGACCGAGGCGCTCTCGGTACCTCTGCAATATCAGGAGTAGCTAATTATTTTCCTTCTTTTGGTCGGCAGATTTGCTGGTAGAAAGAGAACAGAAAAGGAATAATAATTGGAAATATTAATGAGGTGGGTTTGTTGGACCCAAAAGACTTTTGTAATATCTCACTGCCAGTAGAATGTTTGCACTCATGGTGAACCTCCAGATATTTCGGCTAGAATTAACTGCGGTTGCTGTAAAAGTGTCACACTTGCGCTACAATAGTCGTCAATTCTACCGTCACTTGTGGAGTGAGAGTGCGGCTACTAATGTACTACTTCATTCAAAAATGATAATTCTGTCACGCCTGCATGCTGTTATTTCTTCTGTGAAACAAA
Source organism: Tor tambroides (assembly GCA_021397915.2). Classification (NCBI taxonomy): domain Eukaryota; kingdom Metazoa; phylum Chordata; class Actinopteri; order Cypriniformes; family Cyprinidae; genus Tor; species Tor tambroides. Next base: position 11,941 of record JAFVLL020026630.1, read on the forward strand.
ATGAAGAAACTTTACTTAGTTTTTCTCTTTTTCCATACAATGAGACTGAACGGTCCCATATAGTTCATATTGGCCGCAGGTTGTTAAGCTCCAAAAAAGCACTATACATGTACAAGTATAGCCCATATGACTCAGGTGCTATATATTCCCAGTCACCTGAACTTATAAGATAGCTTTGTGTTTTAGAGTTGCAGAAGATGAGAAAATTCACAGTAAATACTGAAGAATGACTTCAGAAGACTTGGAACATGGTATAAAATATAGTATGGGTTACTTAGACCAGCATTCAAAAGTTTGGGATTGGTAAAAATTGTATAACTATTTTAAAATGTAATTAAATTCCTGTGATGCAAAGCTGAATTTTCAGCATCATTAATCCAGTCTTCAGTATCACATGATCCTTCAGAAACCATTCAGCTCAAGAAACATTTATTATCATGAACAATATTAAGTTGTGCTGCTTAATATTTTTGTGGAAACTGTGATACATTTTTCAGAATTCATTCATAAATAGAAAGTTCAAAAAACAGCATTTATTCAGCATTTTTCTGCAGTCTTTACAGTCATTTTCGATCCATTTAATGTATTAAAAATGTCACTTTTGAATGTTATAGTGCTTTTGTTGTGTTTTTGTACCTTTAACAGGTACTGGTCACTATGAATTGTCCTTGTATGGAAAATATCTATGTGAAGACTATTCCTAGATGTTTATCTATTTATTTTTGGGTGAACTTTACCTCAGTTGTTTCTTGTTTTGCCTCAAGTTGTTTATAGCATCCAGCTGCATGCTAAATGCTAATAGGAGGCTCACACTGAGGACTGAGGTTTTGTTTCCTCTGGTGTTGCTGATTTACATTATGTCTCACAGATAATTATCAAGGCACTGGCCTCTGTCAGCTGTAAGGTGCCTGTTCTGTGTGTAGCCACCAGAAGCAGACATGAAGCTGTGGCTGGAGGACGAGCCTGAGGCAGTGGACGCTCTCAAAGACACCAGCTCCTGCAGTTCAGCTCACGCTATAGATCTGCACTTACAGATGTACAGACACTAGAACAGCTCAGATACACTAAAGTATCTCATCCTTTAACATTCATGCTTTTTTAAGCTAAAACAGTCTTCTCTCTAACACTTTACAATTCAGTGCCAGTTGTTAATTTCAGTTAACTACATCATTTAACATGAACTAACAATATTAAATACTTCCAAATAAGGATTTATTAAAATTAGCTCATAATAATTTGACCATTTACTAATATTATTATTATTAAAATCAAAAGTTGAATCTGTCAACATTATTTGTTCATAATTTAACAAAGAATTGTTTTTATTAATAATTTATATTAACAAACCCTATTGCTTATTATTAGTTAATGTTAGCTAACATTAACTAGTGGAACCTTGGTGTTACCCAGGTAGGAAAAAAAAAAAACTACTGTAACTTTTTTAATTTAATAATTTAATTTAATGATTTAATATTATTTAATTTAACATTATTTAATTTCATATTATATAATTCAGCTAGAAAAATAGAAAAGGTAGAGAAAACATATAAATTAGGTAACACTTCAGAGCAGGAAACACTATTCACTATTAACTAGTTGTTTATTGGCTTGCACATTGCTAGAATATTGGCTGTCCATTAGTAATTATAAAGTACGTATTAATGCCTTATTTTCATGATCACATTCTAGAACCCTACCCAAACTACTACAACAACTACTTTACTTACTTTAAGCAGCAAATTAGAATTTTATTAAGGGGAAACTTCTAGTTAATAGTGAATGTAAATTTAATTTAATTTAATTTAATTTCATCCTGCCTTAGAGACAATGGATAAATAAAATTAACAAAAAATAAAAAAATAATAAAAACATTTGTTATGAGGTATATTATTTCCATAGGTTTGTGTTAATAAGTGCAATACATAAATTTTCAACCATGTTTGTACTGAATTATAGATCCACTGTGTGGAGTAATGTCCATTAAGACATTAACAGAACTATCTTTGAACACACCATAACTTCTCAAGTACAGCAGTTTGTACACACTAAGACTCTCTAATGTGGCTTCACAAAAGCTGCCCATTTACTGTAACAAAACCCACACGATCATACAGCATGTAATAGGTGGATGCCATTATTACAATCTCCTCGTTTTAACCCTCTGTATGATAATTCCATCGGCATAACAAACAAAAGAGCAGCAGATGGTTAACTCTCCCATTGTCTTCTCTGTTTAGCGAGGGGAACACCTATTCAAGTCGCACATTTTTGATCTACGGGGAGAAAATGGCAAAGATTCTTTTATATTCAAATGAGAACATTATCATAAGGTGCCCGACAATAGCAACGTCCCCTTCTGTTAGTGTCTCATTTGAATAGCTTATATCTTCAAGAAACCTCTTCAGGAGATTCATTTGGGCTTTGGTCCCCGGCACGGGACACCTCTGTAGCTGAGAAGTGTCACGCATCCAGGTCTGTAATTCATCATGAAAGGGCTCCTTTCAAAGATGAGCAAAATAACTGTCAGTGTAGTAATGAGTGATGTAAACACAGAACATTAATTAGGTCAAGTAGCCACACACTTGTGAGTCGAATCACATATACGGGTGCCCAGCGAACACTTTCCTGTCCTGAAGGGAAAAACTATCCATCTTTTGTCAAAGGTTTCAAAATGGGGCTGATCTGAGGGAAGTCTTTTTGTGGCACCTGTGGCAGTCTCTATGAGCGCGTACGTTGGAGACAGAGACAGAGAAGCCGCCCCCGATTAGAGATGGAGACCAAAAGAGGATCAGACGCAAACATGTCAGCATCTTTTAATGTGTGTATCAAGTCTTTCAGGCATCTCAAGGAAGCCAAACAAAGCAGAAATGACAAGCTGGTGTTTGGCAACTCAGAGAGTGAGAAGGCAGGGGTGGGGGGCTACAGAGAAAACTTTTATTTCTCCAATCATTCTCCGCAGGGAATACATTCACTCCACTGGCAGCTTCTCAGTGAATTACAATTAACCTGTCTTTCTTTTACTTCTTTTTCTTGTACGTCCCCTCCTCCCTCCGTACGACAGGGGACTCATTGAGGTGTTTCTCTTCAACCGTTTGGTAATTTCATTTAAACGCTATAATTAATGTACATGCTTTAAAATCACTAATTATAGTTAAATGACTACAGCATCTTCACAGTGTGCCTGACACAAATACTTGACCTGCAGATTGATCATGTAATCAGTGCAAGGAAGAGCTGGGGAAAAAAAAGCAGCCCCATAAAATATCCATGCATAGATACAGTTAATAAAATTAATAAATTGATATACGTATTACTTTAGGGTACACTGACACAAGTAATATCATCAAAAATAATGCTTACATTCTCAGTAAATTCTCAACATATAAAAATCAACATAAGGCTGAGTAAATTATAACAAAATTGTCTTTTTTTTTGGTTGAACTATATCTATTATGCATTTTAAATATTAAATATTATATAATTATAGATATTTTCAAATATATATTATAGATATTTAATCAAAATAAATATTCAACTATTAAAAATAAACAAATGTCAATCGTTTAATTTGGTTCAGTAGTATAAGTTCAAATGTTCATCAACAACTTTTAATTCAGCCCCTTATTTACTCACTATTCTAGATTGTCTGTATCATACATCTATACAGTATACATTTACTTTGATTAGTATATGTCAGTGACCAACACAAATTAATAGTTAAAAGTTCAAAATTGATTTAAAATTTGATATATTTTTGATAACAAAATAATTTACTCTGACCTAATCAAAACACATATTATTTTATACCCAAAGACACTGAGACCCCAAACAGGAGTAAAAACATTTTTATAATTATTATTAATAATAATAATTATAATAATAATAATAATAATAATTATTATTATTATTATTATTATTATTATTACTATGGGGGACAGTTCAAACAGAGTTCAAAGTAATTGTATACATTTTTTTTAAACAAACTACATTTTTTTGTTACTTTTTTTTTGTTTTATACATGAATTTTAATGTATACAATGTGAATTTTCATGTGAGCATTTATTTCTTTTAATTAATTGTAATGAATGATTATGCAATTTTTTATTATTTATCAGTTTTGTTTTTGTTTACTTTTTTTTTTAAATTTGTGCTTATTTACTCAATAACTATGTGTGTGTGTGTGTGTGTGTGTGTGTGTGTGTGTGTGTGTGTGTGTGTTTGCGTGCTATTAAGTCATTAACTCATAGGCAGATATTGACTCTTAAAAAAAATAAATAAAAAATAAATAAGCAAGCAAAAATATATATTCGATAAATAAATATATAAATAAAATAAATATAATTTTAAAATAATAAAAATTATTATTAATTAAAATTCATCTATAAAACCAGATGAAAATGTCCCTACACTGCAACTAGGTATTTTTCCTTCCAAGACTCTAACATACACAAACTGCCCTTTATTTGATCTGTTCCCTTTATTCCTGTTCCTTTGGTTGAGCACACCTTATCACCCTTGTCTCTCTGTTCCTAACCTGGCTGTCTCTTTGCTGTGTTGAGTCTGGGCTGTCCTCTCCATCAGGAAGCGGTGGGTCTGATCCAGCCTCATCAGGCCGCTCCTCCAGGGCTGTCATTGAGGGCGGGGCAGGGGACTCACACCATATGGCTGACCGAAGCCCCGCAGCCTCTCCAGGGGCGATGAGAAAGCTCACTCCTGATCAGAGCTCAGAGAGGGAATCAGAGAGAGAGGCACAAACTATATCACTATTTAAGAAAGGGACTCCAAATTTTGGTGATGGTCTATATTGTTATATTCTGAATTTTTGTTCAGTTTATTAAATGCATTTATTTATCACAAATAAACATTACTTTCAGAAAAATACAGGAAATTCACAAGAACACATTGGAAATCGCATTCGAATGATACAAATGGACTTGTCCGCACCCATTCCGGCAGCAAGCGTTTCCCTCAGAGAGCCATTACGAGTAAAAGTTAGGGACCCCTCATCGTCTGGGAGCCGCTCAACAGCGGCCCATCCCACTGAATCCAGCTGTTCAGAGATGAGCCACCTTGCCAGAAAATAACCACCCTGACATTTTGAATATGCTTCTGTGGGGCTTAGCAGCACACCAAATATTTGCATGCCTTTTGTCTCCAAAGGCAAAGGAGATAGGGGAGAGTCAACAGCGTTCTCCTCCTGAGATAGACACGTCTAAATGGAGCTCACATCCCCACACCCCCGACAGGTCTCTCATCGCCCCGTGAAGCTCACCTCCTGGAGGGCCCAGTGATTGAGAGGAGCCCTTAGCCCAGCTCTTTTATCCTGGGAACGCTGCTCTGACCCCCCTTTTTACTGAGAGAGAGAGAGAGAGAAAGAAAGAGAGAGGAAAGAGATGGGCAGGAAAACACATTGGATTATTTGATCAGGATGTTATGAGCGCATACAAGAGCAGATTGTTAGACAGTTATTATTATTATTCAGTTTAATTAGGCATCATTTAATTAGGTACAATCTTTATTATTATTAACCAATTAAACAACAACAATCGCTGTAAATTAATACTAAAACGATTTAATTCAAATTTTATAGATTGTAGCTAATTAAATGTCCTAACTGAACTGAATAATATTTATTATTATTATTAATAATAATAATAATAATAATAACTAAATATCATTGTTGTTATTGTTTAATTAGTTAATAATAATAATAATAATAAAGATTGTGCCTAATTAAATAATACCTAATTAAACTGAGCCAATTAAATGTCCTAATTGAACTGAATAATACAATAAATACAATAAGTTTTATTATTATTATTATTATTATTAATTAATATTTCTACTACTACTACTACTGCTACTAAACATCCTAATTTAATTCAATAATAGGATAATAATAATAATAATAATTATTATTATTATTAAAAGTAGTAGTAGTATTAAGTTTAGTTAATAATAATAATAATAATAATAATAATAGAAGGTATGATGATGATGATTAAATTTAAAATATTACTTTTACTACTACTAATGATATTACTAACAAGATACTAACTTGAAATATTAAAAATTTGTGACAAAAAAATGACAGCAGTGTTACCTGTAGTACCTGATCTAACAGTCTTCTTTGCCAGCAGAGAACAGAGATGGCTGTATCATTACCAGTATGAATGGAATCAGTGCTGGCAGTGAGTATTAGTAGAACTGAGATTGGGTGCTAGTATTTGTATGGTTTACAGGGACACCTATTGGCCGGGCTGTAGAACAATATGACAGAGTCGACCGCATGTCTGTGTCATGAAGGACCAGTGGAGACAGTATAATATGGCTGTGAGAATGCAGGACTGGATTTTGAGCTTAGTATGCAGCATTAGACCATTTTAATCCCAACCACTGAAATGTAATAAACTGATTATGACAACCTTTCGTCACTTCAGAAATACTTCCAAATTTGTGTCTCTGAACTGAATCAAAATGTCTTGTTGAATTTGCTCATTTTGATACAATAATGTTAATTATTTTTGTAAAGTGTATAAGGACCATCCTCTGTATTTGTAATGTATTGAAAATAATACTATTTAAAACTAAACTATAAATGATAAAATAACACTGTGCATAATTTATATTTTCAAATGAATATATTAGTCTGGGAATTTAATAGTACACCATAAATACTTTGAGAATTGTGTCTAAGATCATTTTATTTGTACCTAAAGAATTAAATAATTTCATATGATTCAGATATGTGACATGTATATTCAGTGACATGTACATATCACCCCAGAACATGAACAAATGGTATTAAAGATTGATATCTTACTACTGTAAATTTATTAATTAAATCACAGGGGGCGAAAAATCATGAAGCACCAGAACCATTAATTAACCTCATTAAGGAACGAATGCTTAAGAGAATGTACTCATGCTTCCACATCACCACACACGTTCTATTTCTTAAATACTGCTATTTACTATTATCACTGGGTCACTGAAGTAAAAATAAAATTGTTACAAAATGGAATCTAATATATTCTAACACAAGACCAACAGGAGCAATGATGCTGAAATTGTAGTTGTAATCTCACTAAAGTACTAATCATTTAATTTCTTCTTTTCCTTCATCTTCTCCTCATTTGGTCACACTTTTGGTCCAATTCTTGGCATTAACAAACCATTAACTACCACTTTTGCATCAATGAACTCCTAATTTGCTGCTTCTTAATAGTTAGTACGGTAGTTGTTAAGTTTTGGTATTGGGTAAGATTAGGGATATAGAATATGGTCATGCAGAATATGTGCTTTATAAGTACAGCCATTATGTTAATACTAGGCATGCTAATAAGCAACTAGCTAATAGTGAGAATTGGACCCGATACTAAAATGTTACCTTTCATTTCATTATTTAATTGCTTTCTTTAGGTTTGTATAATATTTTATTGCTATACATTACATTTGATTTATTTTTCAATATTTCATTATAATTGTTATTGTCATTTTTGTTATTGTTATTTTTTAAACTCTTATCTCTGATTATGCAGAAACACACTTTTTCTGAATCTGGGTCTTTGTATTATTAAATCACAAACATTCTCATCGAGTATGCATAACCATTGTTTGCAAGGGATATCAGGACTTGCTTTAGATCGGCTCCCTGACCTGATGTGAGTGAGGTTTTTTTTTTTCACCCCAATTGGAGCAAAAGAATCTTTCCAGAAAGAGGAAACAGAATGTCTCCCAAATGGGGCAAGGCTCTGTTTTTTTGGGAATGTTCCTGTTTTGCTCAACAGGTGTCAATGGCACCTTATCACCCTAAACTAAACGACAGAGACTTCTCTCCATGCTTCATCTTCACCTTTCTTGGACGTGCTACCTCAGAAAACACAGTGTATACAATAAATGGAATAATTCATGAGCTGTCATTAAAAATGAAACTTTCTCTCACTTTCTCTCCTTAGACTGGAGATGAGGTTTGGAATTCAACATAATGGACTCAAGATGCTCTGAAGTTTCCTTTCCTCTACCTTCTCATCCCCACTACCGATGATGGAAGCCTCCAATTCCCGTTTGCCTTTCCCCAGAAAAAACGAGCCACCTTCACATTAATTGCAACAAGACATTCTCTGTTTCTCTCTCTAACTTTCACTGTTTCTTGCTCTCCTTTCTTTCTCTTACTGTTATTAACTGACACACAAGTCCAGTTTTGAAGCCATTATTGATAACCCAAAGCCAATACTACTTCACTAAATGGAAATTCTTGATTTGTCTTTATCCTAAGACCATTTGTATTACACAAGACTGCAATAAATAATAAATTGTGTATGATAGAGCATGGGAAAAAAATACATGCCATAAGAACAAATGGTTTTATGTTACAAAAATAAGTTGTGCACTGGCTTTCAGAAAGTGTGACTACTAGATGTAAATATAATTTCTATGGAATAAATAACAATCTATAATAAACATAAAATGTATTATTATTTTAAACTCTTTTATTTCATAAAAAGTCATCTAGACTATAACTTTATATAACGGATAAATCTATTATCCGTTGTTCCTTAAGACTAATGTGGTGAAGCCTAATTATAATCTGGTCTGCAGACATTATTAACATAGAGAATCTGCCTTTTTGGTGTCTTCTAAGATGGCCACTAGGAGAGGCAAATGTGATGTAAAAGATATTTCATGTAAAAGTCAATGAATAAAATAATAGGGGTATGAAAGGCTCTGCAAATGACCCTCAGTGGAAGACATTTTCTACATGTTTTAACCTCTCATTTTAGCTGGCACACTTTAATAAGCTCTTATTTAAATGTATTCATTAAACATGGTCTGAGGACTTTAATGTATTTTAAATATGGCCTTCAGTTTCTCAGATAAATGACTATTTAGACAGAGTGACACAGAATATTGTTTTTCTGCAATATATTTCAAATAGATCATTCCTATGCTAACATGATTTGATGTTTGAATTGAAATAATATAAGGGTGCTATTTAGGGTAACAGTGTTTGTCAGTGATTGCTATTATTTTACAGTAAGTTACAAATTTGCATGGCATGCAACCCACAACAATAAAGGACAGTTTAATTGCAAATCCCTAATGATGTTCTTTGTGGTTCCTCGTGTACATGAAACATCTTTGAGTGTTGAGTGAAAATGCTACACAGTGTCAGTTCATGCATAATTTGTGCTGCATATGTTGCATGTGCAGCTGAGTGTCTTTTAATAAGAATTCAGCAACACTCAAGGATGGCTACAAAAACAGCTCTTACGCATTTTGAAAGCACATGCCTCGCCAGATATCATTTATAATTAGCCAGCAGACAATTTTGTTCAAATTTCACTGAAATTAAGACAAATATTTCAACTAATGGCAGATAGTTTCTTTCTGACTTTCTTACTTGTTTGGATCTTGATTTAAATGTATTCGTAATTTCAAAACATATACAATCAGAGGAGTCATCAAGGGTCAGTGTGGTCCGTGGATGTTGTTATGAGGGGGTCAAATAAAGGCATCTTTAAGGGGCTTGGAATACATTCTTAAAATTTTATCCCAGACCCCATGATTTCCAGCAACAGCTCTGTTCATGGTCACATATATGTGTTTATATCAGCATATAAAACAAGCAAAAAGAAATAATTCATCTATATAAAATGGGTTTCTATACTATTAACTTGTCAGTTATACCAGGCCACCCTGTAAAAATATAATCAATTACCAATTAAGGACAATTCAATTCTCTGTTAATTAAAACTGCACATGTTCCAAGCTTGTTTAAATTTAATTAATTAAAAAACTGTTTCCATGTTGTTTGGAGCATAAAACAACAAAACTGATTATGCTAGCAACAATTTCTATAAACCAGTTAAGATTACAACTTAAAGCTAAGAAGAAGAGGAAGAAGAAGAAATAGAGAGCATAAAGTAAATCAATGTTATTAAAAAATAAATAATATAATTATAAAATAAATAAAACAAAATCTATTTTTCTATTTTAAACCTGATTAATTATTACATACCATTTGCAAGCCTTGTGTTGACCGAAACGGTCATTTTCTCTCCCTCTCTTCTCGCTGGCATCAGCGGGAGCCAGAGAAAAGAGATTTGGGGAAGATAGGTTAAGATACGTTGATGAATAGGGATAAAATAAGGGCATAATCGTATTCCAGTATATTTAAGAGCGTATCTTGGGGTTTTTAAGCAGCTGGCAACCCTCGTCCCCAACGTTTATCAATTATTACTTATCTTGGAGGTTTCTATGCCCAGGGATCTAAGACAGTTCTAAAGGTTTTTTTCAGCCACTTCCTAATTTTTTTATTTTTTTGCACAAAGCACAGCCCATTAGAGGCGCATACAGCATCTCTGAGGAAATGATTGTTTCTGTGACACTTTCAACTGCTCCATCTCCACTGGAAAGTGACCCAAGCATGTAGAAACAGCCAACAGAATTTTTACAGTTTTTAAAAAGCTGGCTCACTCACTGGACTTTGTATTTAAACTGAAAAAATGAAAGTCAAACCCCTTAGTCATCTAGCAGGCCAGATAAAAACAATGAAGGGTCATACTTTACGTTGTTCTGATTATTTTCTAGCAATATTGAAGAGTGTTAAGATGTTGGAAGTCTTTCTGTAACTTACATGTTTATATATCATTCATGGAATGTTTTTTTCTAAAACAGTGCTCCCTGATAATGGCATTTATGGAACAGCATTCTTAAAAATAAAGGCTTTTGGAAACACTTTACTTAAAGCATTATAAAGGCATTATAAAAGTAGTTTTAATGCATTAATTGTTCTTTGTAATGCACCTTATAATGCATTGTACAATCTTATGAATAATTGTAACTGCAGTTAATGCATTACAGAACTTATCAATTCATTGTTACACAATGCATTTAAAATTCGGTTATAATTATTTACGACAAGATATAATGTTTTACAACACGCATTATGAATAATTACGATGCATTATACCCTTTAATATCTTTATAATGCATATACATAAAGGATTTAAGTAAAATATGGTAAAGTGTTACTGTGGTTTTCACAGTGATGCCATTGAAGAACCATTTTTGGTTCCACAGTCTTTCAAATCAGGTGTGAAGAACATTTTGAAGAACAAGTGTGAAGAACATTTTGCTAATCTAAAGAACCTTTTTCCATTATATAGGTCCTTTTGTGGAATGGAAAGTTTCCATGGATGTTAAAGGTTCTTCATGGAACCATCAATGCAAATAAAGAAGCTTTATTTTTAAGACTGTATACTTTGCATTACAGTACTGTCTAGGTAGGCGGCGCTCTTGGTTATTGGAACAGAGTCTGATGACTTTGACCTTTTTCTCTCTAGAGTAATTAGAAGGGATTTACATTTCATGCCGGATATAATGACCACAACATCATCCGCAGTCTCAGCTGTAATAAATTCTCTCGGAGCCTGTTTGAGCTTCTGGTACATTCTGTTCCTATGCTGCTGCTTTTACCGTGAAGAGCCATCAATCAGGCCGCTGACAGGCTTTATATGAGAATACGAGTGAGAGTGTGAAGGTGTTGATCTCACCGCACAGGTATGCGCTCTCAACGCACTGGATTCTGCACCTTTTCCTTAAGTTCTTGCAGAAAATGAGGTCAGAGTTTTGTGGGTCGTTTTGGAATGCCTCTCTTATATAATGAGATCCACCTTCAACTCCTGACATTATTTACTAAAACAAACAGCAGACAAATGATTTACCCTTTAGATACTTACATATGTCAGGCTGAAAGCAGCAGGATTTGAGTTAAACATTTCAGTGCTGTTGAAAAGCTTTTTATTGTTGTAATAGACTTGAACAAACATCCTTCCAGTAATGCTAATAGAACGCTCGTTCAGAATGATCTGCTTTTAATAATGTTCTCAAAATGTTAGCACAAAAACTGTTTATGCAATATTTTTCTGAAACGTTTTTAGAATATAGAACATTCGTTCAAAAGCAATATTCCCATAGTGTTTGCAAAATAATAAAATGGAACGTTCATTTAACACCAAGAATAAACTGGATGTTTTGACGTAGCATTCAGAAATATCTTTTCACATTACAGGAAAACATTCTTAGAATATATTTCATTAGCTGGCATGGTGCAAGTCATTGATTTTATTTAACATAAGGACAGTTGATTGATTTAATAATATCTTCATATTCATTGGATGTCCTGGAATAAATATATGAGTATAAATGTGGTTTTGTGTTGGTCTGGTGTTTGCACTCATCGTCCAGACATGTTGAGCTGTTGTGCTCATGTTTGAACTGGATCTCATTCCCACTTTCTCCAACATCAAAATGTGTTAGAAATGACTCATCACAGCTATATCAGTTGTACAATTCAGTCCCAAAACACACTTCAGCAACATGCAACTTCATAGGTTTGACTGAAGAAAATAACTTCAGTTAAAACAGAAAAAGGGTCAAACATAAATCAAGCTGTACATCACTGGAAACATCAATCTGCCCTGTCGTTGTGTTGCTTAACATGATATTAATTGTGCTTAATTATTTTTAAGGCAAGACAACACAGGTGAATAGGGTCAAAATGAATAGTAAGTTTTTTGGGTTTTTTGGTCTTACAAATTTTCTTAAATGTTGCTCTAAATGTGCAAATGAGGCATCATTTAATTAAATATGCACTATTTTGCACGCCTTTCCAGAACAGAAATCTGAACACTAAAGCGCTGTATCTGTGCTGAACGTGTTTTCATCAGGTCCAGAGGTGATGCTCCAGCTGTAAGGTTTGCAGCTGCATGTATTTTCCTGCTCCTTGTTTTATTAGGGCACTGGAGCAGAATAACAAGTGTGTAGAAACATCTGCCCTGTCCCGCTCACGGGTGGCTGTTGACACAGATGGATGCAAAACATGGATGTTCTGTAGCACAACATAAAGAAAATCACAAATACTGGAGCAAAACACACAGACTTCACCTGCAGAAGCATGTAGCTATATTGAGAATATCATTTATTAATCTGTGCTGCACCACTAACAAAACATACACTGTAAAAATCATTTTTCTGTAAATAAAACGGATTATGTTCTACACAAAGACACTACTTAAAAATTTGACAGTTAATTCAGTGTTACTTGTTGCTTCTTTGTCATTATTTGTGAAACTTACAAGCAATTTCTGAGTCAAAATTGTAAAAATTAAATATCCTGCATCACTTTTTTTCAGTGTGCCTGATTGGAGCTAACTAAAACTTAAACCATAAAAAAAAAAAGTTTAAAAAATAGTTGTCAATGCAACATTTATAAGGCAAAACTAAAACTGAAATAAAATTAATAAAAACTATATATTTCAATTTTACAAATTGAAATAAAAGACAAAAACACAGCAAAATTATTAAAACTTGATCTAAAATAACTGAAAATACTAAAATAAAAACTGTAAAGTACCTAAAATAACACTGATTGATAGCAATAACTATTTTGATGTATAATATTATAAATATAACCATCAAACTAATCAATAATTCATACAGAAACAGTAAAGGAGAAATGCTGATGAAATAATGTACATCATGTGGATGGCTGTGAAAAACGTAACTTTTCTTTGTTTGTGCACATTTCCGCACATCATGAGACCTGATGTGTTTTTGAGTTTGCCATGAAAATACATTCCAATTTTAATCAGATTGGTTTCCATTTCCAGCAGCAGAAATCGGTGTAATGAAGGTCATGAATCAGATATTTGGGTATTTATGGATCATCATACAGTGTGTGGTTTTGTCTCATGTAATTGTCAGATTCTTCTGCTCCACTGATGTCTTTGTAGTCGTTACATAACAGCTTATGTAACATGTTTAGGGCGTTTGTGGGTGTCTTTTGAGGGTTGTTTTGGTCTGCTGGTCACAGACGGACGTTCCTCGCCTGCCGTTAACAAAGCCTCATTAACTGCCTGTGTGAAGAAACGCCACTCACGAGCTGGCATGTGAAGCTTCAAGAGCGCAGATGAAGCAGATTCAGTCCCGAAACATGAACTCAACACTGTCATGGACACACAATAATAAAAAAAAAAGGTTATTGGAGAATGTTTTATGAAGAAAATTCTATGTTACTTGCCATTTCTTTTGAAAACTGTTTCAAAGTAAATCATATTGTAATTTTTTTTCAGGATTCAGTGTTCTTCCAGTAATGTTAATAGAACATTTGTTCAAAGTATTTTAATAATGTTCTCAAAACGTTAGCACAAAAACATTGTTACACATCGTGCATGGAACGTTTTTCCTGAAACGTTTTGGTTGGGCGTTCATTTAATGTTTTTTAAATGTTACTCCTTGTTTCGGAATGTTAAAAAAACATTCAAAAGTAACAATGTTTCCATAACATTTGTAAATGATCAAATGGAATGTTCCCTTAACATTTGCATAACCAAGAAAAATGATTTTAAAACATTTAAAAAACAAGATGTTTTGAACGTTCAAAACATTCAGAACATTCAGACAAACATTTGGGAATGTTAGCAAAATGATCTTAGAACACGTTGTCTTAGACGGGTGATTTGAATTTTGAAAATTTGAAATTTCTTAGAATATTCTAAAATTTTTTAAAAACAAACGTTCAAGTAAAGTTATATTTTGGGTACAAATAAAGTTAGTAAAATGTTATAAGAAACGTTTTTGTAACCTTTAAATAATGTTATAATTGCATCAAGAAAACTGGACATTTTAATGTTTGTAGATTATTACAAATAAAGTTTCATATAATGTTATATTGTTGGGTAAAAAAATAGGATGTTGTAAGAAACATTTCTGTAACCTTTGAATAATGTCTTAATCATGACAAGAAAACTGGGCATTTCAAAGTTTTAGAAACATTGTTCCCACAATGTTTTAATAACCCAAGTTTATTAGCTGAGTTGATATCAGTGAATGGTTTGAATGAGAGATCTGGTACGATCAGGTTTTGCTGCGGGATGTTTGGATGACTTAATGTCCAGTAATAATTACACTGGACAAAACAGCCATCCCATTAGGCCCTGCACAGCGGGAATGTTGCTGTTCACATTCCATACTGTCCTGCAAACATATGGCAAGCCGTTCAGGAAATAATTCATGTGTATTGTGTTAATATGGATTGGTTCTCTGGTTGAATGTGTGATTTAATGACAAATGCATTCGTTTATAATACATTGGTAGAACCAGACATATATTGGTTTAGATACATCGGTCTGATCACATGCACATGGGTTTGCTCCTGTATACGTTG
>JAFVLL020026631.1:0-28672 GCA_021397915.2 Tor tambroides
GGGCTGCTCAGTGACCTGAGGGAGGTGCAGTGTCTCATCTGCTGCCTGCTGCACCAAATGTTCATCGCAGACCCCAACATTGCCAAACTAGTACACTTTCAGGTAATTAAGTCTCTCTGTTACAGTATAGCCATCAGCATTATGATGCATACACTTAAGACACAGTACACACGTAATTTTTTTTTTTTCTCTATATGAATTTAACCTATTTTATGTTATGTATTTCAGAGTGAAACAGGTTATTCAGTGGGGAAAAATATGGGGCTGAATTTAATTTTATCCCTTGGGAATTGATTAGATTGATTAATGACAAGTGGTCTCTGTATGACAGGTGGTTGGAGGGGAGGGGTTAAAATTTTATTGTTCAAAAGAGTAATGTTTTTTTTTAAAGAAATTAATGCTTTTATTCAGCAAGGATTCATTTAATTCAAAAGTGGCAGTAAATACATTTATACAAATATAAAAATTTTTGGTTTGAAGTAAATGCTGTTCTTTTGAAATCCTTAAAACGTGTATCACAGTTTCCACAAAAATATTAAGCAGCACTGTTTCTTGAGCAGCAAATCAGCATATTTAGAATGATTTCTAAAGGATCATGTGACTCTGAAATCTGGAGTAATGATACTGAAAATTCAGCTTTGACATCACAGGAATTAATTCCATTTTAAAATATATTAAAAATAGAAAACAGTTCTTTTAAATTGTAATATTTCACACTGTATTTACTGTATATTTGATAAATGCAGCCTGAGCATAAGAGAAAACTATCATAACAAGTTCAAAATATCTTTCCAACCCCAAACTTATGAACAATAGTGGAAAATTTTGTGACACTGTGAAGGCTTTATTTATTTATTTATTTTTTTTCAATCATTTACACCTGTAAATCATTTGCAAATTTAGCAGGAACGTGTATTAAAAAAGTAAATGGGGTCATTTTAATCTTGACTTGGAACAATTTTAAAATAAAGTTAACTTGAAGTAAGTTTTAAAGAATAAAACAACCTTTAGATTTATGTGAATCAGTTTCAGATAAAGAAAAACTAAAAGAAATTTCTAATTGGTTTCTAAAGCTCTAATTGATTTCTGAAAGTTTTCTAAATGTTTTTTAAATGTTTCTTCAGGGTTATCCGCAGGCTTTGCTCCCTCTGACAGTGGCAGGAATTCCTTCCATGCACATCTGTCTAGATTTTATCCCAGAACTCCTTGCTCAGCCACAGCTGGAGAAACAGGTAAGCAACTATCAGTTCGTCTGTCTATATTTTCAGCCAGGACTAAATAGGCCAGTTGCCACTCCCAGGTTCCAGAATTAATTTGAATTCTGGTGTGAATCCCTTCATTTTTTTTATCCCGTGAATATACACAGAATATAATTTCTAATTTTATTTCTAGAAATTAGTATATTTAGTATGTAAGTATACTTGGTAGTATGCAAAGCGTATAGCTTTATAATATATACCACAACTTAATTTAGAGCAGTACGGCTATAAGTTGAAGTTTTAAGAGTATGTATTAAGCCACTCGAATCACAGACACATGGTGAGCCCTCAGGGTTGACCTCTGGGCTTGATGCTAATGGCAGTTTTGTTTTGTCTGGCACAGATCTTCGCCATACAGCTGTTGTCCCATCTGTGCACCCAGTACGCCCTGCCCAAATCCCTCAGTGTGGCACGTCTTGCCATTAGTGTGATGGGCACCCTCCTCACAGGTGGAAAAAACTCTTTCATCTGTTGCTTTATCTCTTTATCTTTCTTCCATTTTCTCTTTACTTTGGTCTGTTCTTAATCATTTATTAGGGCTGGCATTTTATTAAAGAGTGTCTAAAAATAACATTGATAATTGGAGATACCAGACCATTACCTTGACTTTTTTTTGTAACAGAAACCAACTTGTGCAAACTTGCCCCATTATCTTTGTACACACTGCCCTCTGCTGGCCACTTATTACTGTCTATGACAAACCTTCATCTGCAGTGTTTATAAATTATGCATCAGCCATGCATTTATTGTTTTATTGAATTGAGTACCAGAGGAGTCTTGAGCACTGTTAAATCCTGCAGTTCCTGTGAAGTTGTATACTGGATTGGCTTTAGTTTTATGTTCTCCTGTGTATCTGTTCTTAAAACAACCAAAAACTGCATGTGAATGTGTTATATATTCACTTAAGTAACAAATTTTTGGTATCTTTCACAGTACTGACCCGTGCCAAGCGCTTTGCATTTTTCATGCCGGCGTTGCCATGCCTGGTTTCATTCTGCAAGGCTTTCCCCCCACTCTTCGATGATGTCATGTCCCTGCTGGTTCAGGTGGGACAGGTGTCTGCTGCTGATGTCACCACCAAGGCCAGAGATATTGACCCTCTCATTGCCAGTGAGTGTATTCTTGTCTTATTTGACTGAACTGTATTTAATTTTGTAATAATGATTTTGTAATGGCTATTGTATGGTGTAGGGGCAGGGCAAGATTTTAAATGATTTTACTCAGTTCAAAGTCAGATCTAACAGAGTAAAAAAAGTACATGCCCGCTTTTTCAGGGGCCTTGTATTTTTCCCATTCACTTTTCCCATAGGGAGTTAAAAAAAAAGTCTTAAGAGCTAAAGAGTTAAAAGCCAAGAACCAAAACCAACTAGCAAAGTGTATGTGTGTGTGTGTATATATATATATATATATATATATACACACACACACAAACATATACACACATTTTTGTTTTAAAAGTAATTGTTATTTTATTAAAAAAAATAAATAAATAAATTGTGTTTCTCATGGAAATACCCAAGTTTTTAATAGTTTTATATTTGGATGATTCACATTTTCATAGTTTGAACATTTACGACTACTATTTATTATACAAATCTAATAATATGGATATTGTGGCTTAAAAAAGGAGATTTCGACATTTAAAATAAATCATTTATATGCTGTTGTCAAATACAAACTGAAAGGCCTTCCTTCAGTTTTCTTATTATATTAATGTTTAATTCAGAATATAATATCAACATTTGTTATAGTAATATTGCATTTAAATATTCATTGTATTAAAACTATAACTATAGTATTTCATTATTATATTACCATCAAATTTAACTTGATGGACTTCCAAAAAAATATGTGTTAGTGAAGTGACCTGTGACCCCAACACAGTTGAAGTAAATAAATATCCACTTGCAAATTCAAAAAGATAACTAGGTTTGATTTTGCTCACTTTACTTTTGGGTCAGTCCAAAAGATTTGAGATTAATTTTCAAGTTTGATGACCCTTCCAGAGTAACTGTTTGTGCAGACTTTGGCAGACAAACACATGGCATTCTTTGCAAGTTTGTAGTTTTTGCACAGTCTGTTGAGCATTTGAGCTTCTGTTTCAAAAAGTTCTATGCCGTTTTTGTTCTTTTATCTTTTATCTAAGCATCAGCAATATGAGGTTATCTTTTCACAGTTCATTTCTCAGTATTTATCCAGATATGATCACAATATGGTGTGGCCAAATCATGAAGCCCTAGATTTAGATCTAATCCACTGTGCTCTTGTGTTTAGGGCTCCAGTATCTGAGACAGAAGGCACAGGAAATACCGCTATCAGAATCCAAATACTCTCTTCGCAAGAGGTCTGCAGAAGAGCTGGGTGGAGCCGATCCTGATGTACAGCTGTGCTATCAGATAGAGGCCACCTTCATGGACATCATCAGCTCCAGCACACAGGCACTGTGACAACACAAACAGACATATATAAATGTTAATGGGACTGTGCATAGAGTTTTTGTCCCATGTAAAGGTTAAACCTCATGTTACAGAAATCTGCTTACGAACATGCGAAGCAGCATAATGATAGATGACCTACAGCTGTTGGACTAGCACTGGGACCATTTCGGTTTAAAGTCGGTCCGCTCAAAACACTGAACATGAATTTTCTCCTCCATTTTGGCATACCACAAGTTATGAAAACATCTGGAACGAAGGTAACGAAAGAAATTCTAATTGAATATAGTTTTATGTAAACTGTACTTATATGGTATATATGAATAGTCAAATCACGGGGTACCATTTTTCAAAACAAAGGACGAGATGTACTGAAAGATAAAAATATAGATTGCAATTTCATATTCTGTTACCAGCCAAAACCACCATCTATATTTGACTCAAAACAAGGTTTGACTTTCCAGGAAGCATCTTTTAAGTCTTAAGTGAATTGGACGTTCATTCTCTGGCCTGTCCTGAAGGATTGGAGTAATTCTGGTCACAAAGCAGCTTGCTGTAGATGTAGTAGCGTGTTAGCTTTTTAGTTAAGTGTGTATTTGAGTGTGCGACGAAATGTGTGTCCAGGGCACTTAGCAGTGATATTATTGGTCTGTTTTCTAGACCACAAATTTCTCAAAATTACCCTTTTCTTGAAGCGTGACATCTGAACTTGGTTTGTTACCTTGGTTTTGTATACATGTCTATCCTACGTTTTGAACATTTGTATTAAAACATCATTTTGGAAAGTCTTTGTTTACTTAGTTTTGATTATAGCTTACTTATAGTTGTATATTGAATTAAGATTTTCAAATTACATTAAAAAATATATAAAAAAATTCAACACTTCAATTTCATTTAGCACAAATTGAGGAGGACAAAGGGCTGTAGTTGTGATCAGATTGAGTTTGCCAAAACAAAAATCACCAACAGTTGGAGCAACTGGATACTGAAGACATTTGCATTAACTAATATTTTACATGGATGGCCTGATATTAATGTATCTTTTATCTCTGGTTAAAAAAAAATGATAACATATCATGTAGATCCATGTGGGGGCGCTCTTGTCACATGTAAAAACATATGTCCCGCAGCCTGGAGTACACATGGAAATGCTTATGCATGTTCAATGATGACATGATCAGTGATTGAAACTTAACAAAAACCGCAGCCAATCACATGCTCCTTTTGCTCCAGAACAATGGTTTTCTGTTACGAGAGCTTTAGAAAATGCACTCATTTAATTTGCAATCAAATTTGGCCCACGATACTCCACATTAAATTAGACGAATCCAGTAAATACAAGAATGTACTTTTTCGAAGCCAAATTACACCATGAAGCTTGACCGAACCTTCACATTAGCTTTTTTGTGGTGGTTGAATGAAATTCTGTCATTCTTACCCTCATGTTGTTCCAAACAGACTCTCATTCTTCTGTGGAAATCAAAAAAATATGTTTTGAAGAATGTTGATGACAATTTCAGTTCTCATTGACATTCATTGTATGGTAATAAAAAATGTAATAGAAGTCAAACGTTTTGGTCACCAACATCCTTCATAAAGTCACTGGTTTGCATAGACTAAATGATGACAGAATCAGGCTCTGATCATTTTTTTTTTTGTCCTCATTTGTGCCACTTTTAAAATAGCATTAATGAACATTTCATTTATACATATTTTGTACTGTCCCTTCTTGTCTGGTGTGAAGTATATGCTTCCATAAAAATAACTACAGCATCCATGGCTTCTAAAGGCACATCTGCCCATAAGGTGATTATAGATGTAGTTGTGTGTGCTAAAATGGAAGAAAAGGCACAAAATATGCATCCAGAGTGAGTAAATGGTTCTCACCGCAGGTCTTTTGCCTCTACAGAACTCTGACTCTGAGCTGCTGTGAACGGCCTCAGGCTAGCGAAGGCAAAATCACAGCTCAGTTTTGTTTCTCCTTTAAGGCGCTGTCAAGTTTAAACACCTTTTTTACACCAAAAAAACCCCACTCATTCAATGCTCTTCTCTCTCTTTCACCATTCCTCGCACCTCCATTCTTGCGCGAGCGTGCGCGGCAGAGAGAAATGGAAATGTTTATCACCTCCCCTAGCAGAGCTGGCTTTCTCTGTTCCAGGGCCATTTCTCGTTACTTGCTCGTTTGACCTGCTATTGAGTTATTTTCCTCACTTCTAGATGTCTTGAGTGGGAAGTTTGCCGTTGCGCGCATCAGTAAATCGAATTGACTTTGTGCTGCGAGACAAAGGTCTGCTGAAATCTAAAAGCACCGATAATGTAATTCTCGCTTTGATTTGGTAATTGACATCTGTTTACTGTTGTGCTCCTCGCTGCACAGCATCCATTTGTGAAATCCACCGTGGCGAGTGCCAGCTTTCCATCTGGCGGTGGCTGGCGGGCATGTGTGCGAGATTAAATCCGATACGGATCTTTACAGTAAACTTCAAGATTGTAGGTTGCGACTGGTCAGGCTATCTTTCCTTGCATCTCGTTACAAGCGCTCAAAGATGGAGGCGATTTTTTTTTTTTTTTTTTCAAGCGAGTTCAAACGGGAATGTCAAGTAACTTTGTGAAGCTTGCCAGTTGGAAAGGCGAGCGAAACCGAGCGAATTTGTCTCTTGCCCAGATAGTTATATCAAGTCTCTGATCTCAGCGACCGAAGCCTTTGGTGAAATTCAAAACATCTCGCTTCAGAACGCGCGGCTCTGCAGTGAGTTTGTGTTTTATTTCCCACTGAATCAAAGCAAGCTGTGCTGCAAATCGTGTTGTCAGCGTAGGCCGACCGAACTGGCAAAAGCTATTTACAGACGTTTGCAATCAAATCACCGTATTTCAGCTCCGGCCCCACGGGCTCCATCTAAATGCAATATGCCTTGGCGTTCATGGCACCCTGGAGCCTTACATCATGTCTTTAGTATTGTTTATGAGATTAGAGATTGCACCATGTAAAATACTCCTTCCTTTGTTAGCTGCAGGCTCACGGTTGAAAGGTACCATATGCCGGCATGCGGTCTGCGGCGCGCTCAATCTAATTACCCCCGCTATTACGGGCCGAGCTGTGCGGCCCTGGTATGTAACCCCTCTGCTCCGTGGTCGCCGTTGCGGGCAGAATCGGATGCGGAGGAACCTTAAGGGAGGAACCTCTTCCATGCTATACCATCTGGAGAGACGGGAGAGTGTATTACATCCCACACCTGGTGAATGTGTGATTAGCTTCTGGTCTGAAGCATAAATCATTTGCAGCCGGTTGCTCTGGGCCCACATTGACTTTATCAGTCGCTGCGGGTGACTACGTTTGTAAAAGCAATAAAGCTATTGGAGAGATCATCTGAGGTTACGACTGTGCGTTACAGGTGTTTTTCAGACAGAAGAGACTCTCTCATATATATGAGTTTAAAAGCAGCTTTGAGAACTGACTTCACAGTGAGTCCGAGCAGGAAATGATAGATTTAGCAGCATTTTGCTGTAGAATCTCAATATTTTATAGTTTTGCACATTAATGTAGTAGTGGGATGTTCACTTACTATATTGCTGCTTAGGTTTTTCAGCATGCACTGTGCCATGATAGTTTATTTTGTGCCGTATTTGCTTATCTGTCTATCTATCTATCTATCTTGCACTAAACTATCTCAACTGGTCTTGCTTCAGGACATCAAGTATTGTCCCAACATAGTACTGTAATTGTTTATCACATAAGCATGAACAAAAATGTCCTTAAAAAAATAATATATAATTTAAGGGCTGTTTTTTGTTTGTGCAATTGTTTCTATTAATTAATGTCACTTTATATATAACATTTTATATACTCAATTTAAGTATATAAAATGTTTTATACTTTTAAAATATTAGATTATAATTTATAATAATTTATGTAAATTCTAAAACATGGTTAGGGTAAATATTTATATAAAAGTGAAGTTAATTCATAAACATAAGTAAAATAATATTAATCTTTGTAGCCTATATTTCACTTAACAAAACATATTGTGGTCCAGTACAGTCATGTTTATCCTCATAAGTAGTCATGAATTTAATACAGTCTAGGTGATATTTCAAGAGTCTCACACAACCTATTCTTGTTGGTGTACAGTTGATTTGTATACATTAAATCGAGTGACAGATGGATTTGCGCTATAATACTGTAGTTTAGTATGGATGCAGAGCTTTCGACTTCTACAACAAAAGATACTGACAGTGTTTTCTCCTCACTTTTTAAACATGTATAAGCCTGTTTATTTTGCTGCTTTGATTATATGGGGGTCTTTTTGCACTGGATTTTTAAAAAAAGCAAATTTAAAAAAAAAAAGCTAAAAACATTACCTGTTGTCATTTCCAGGACAAGGGACCATCTTTGATGACTCCAAAGCTCACTTAAATACACTGTAATCTTTAATTACCAGTGCTGACATGGCGTATTACTTTTCACTGTTTCCCCTCAGAGAGTAAATTGCTCTTAACCAGCCAACCAGCCATTTAACGCCCTCATTATATACACATTTGACCTCGTTCCGACGGCTGTAAGCTGTGTAACGCGTCCTCTTAAAGTGCTGAAGAGCCTTTGAGCACTCTCTCTCTCTCTCTCTCTCTCTCTCTCTCTCTCTCTCTCTACACAACAGATGGCTGCAGTGCTGAGAGAGTATACATATTAATAGCACAATTACAATGCCCTACATCAAGATTGTGTCATTATCATTGTGATTGAAAAAGCAATTATGGTTCTTGATTATCATCAGCCACTGTAAATCTCTGTTATTTTGTTGTTGCCTCTGGGCATGATCCCCCATCCGCTGTCAAGAAAGCAATCTCTGTGGTGCAGGGTTTGGGAGACGAGCACTCGTCTTTGACTGCCAATTAATTAGCTAGCCTTGCATTTGCATAATCGGCTCCTCGGGTGGTTTTGGGAGATGGCTCAGCCTCGTTCTGAAGCTATGGCGAAAGTTTGAAAGTGTAGATACTGTTCAGGGATCAGTTCGGCACAGGAATTATGCACTTTGAAATCTGCTGTCTTTGCTTGGGGTGGTGACATTTTTTAGGCAGGTTGTTTTGGTGCAATCACTATAAATGCTAAGCAACTAATAAAAGAAAAAAACAAAAAAAGATATATATATATATATATATATAATTAAAATATAATTATATATACATAGACACACAATAACATTTAAACACATTTATTGTAAATAATTATGAGTAATATTACATACTTATAATTATGAATAATCATAATATTAGTGAAAATCATGTAATATTTATAGCTGTCAAAATGCACTGCTTTTTTCAGTACAAATCTAATAGATATCTAATACATGTAATACATATATAATAAAAACTGTGTTAATATTACATATATTTCATGTTTATATTATTATTATTTTTATTATTATTAATTGAGGGTTTTTTTTGCCTTTTTTAGTCACTTATTTGTATGGTGGGGAACAAAATTGTTTTAAAACACAATTAAACCTTTAGAAACTCTATCAGAATTAACTTGAGCTATTACACATGCATACAGTTAGCCCATACATGTGCTGAAGTTGAGTAGCAAATAGGACAAAGTCAACAGAGCTCTCACAAAAGCTAGAGAAGAAATAATTGTATCAGTTTAGAAAGTCTAAGGCTATATGAAGATTTCCAAGACATTAAAAGTTCCTAGAGACACAGCTGGCAGGCTTATTCCTTAGCTTAAAATGTGTTGTACCAGAAAACCTTTCAGGTTGTTGAAGAAAAAGTATAATATAAAATGTTTGATCAGAACAACTGAGGAAAAACCTGCAATGTACAGCCAAAGACATTCAAGATGACCCAATGAAAGATGGAAGCACATTTCCATGCGGAGTATAAGATGAACACAAGAAAAGCATGACCTTCATGTTGGGACATCTTGCCAAATGCCACTCTTGACCAAGAAGAACATAAAACGCTGACTTGAATATGCTAGAATTCATTCAGATAGACCTGTGGAGTTCTGGAAGAATGTTTTATGGAGTGATGTGACCAAACTGGAACTTTTTGGACCCATGGATCAGCGGTATGTCTGGTGCAAAAAAGGCAAAACTTATAAGCAGAAGAACACCATCACCAGAGTCAAACAGTGAGGTGGACCAGTCCTGTTATGGGGGTGTTTTACTGTTGCAGGAAGTGGAAATCATGACTGTATGAAGGACATCATGGATTCTTTGAAGTATCAGGCCATTTTAACAAGAATTATGATGCCTGTGATGCAAAGACAGAAGCTAATGATCAATGGACTTTCCTAGAGGACAATCATCCCAAAGTAAACATCCAAATCTACTTCTGCGTGGTTCAGGGATTGAATGTTCTTGAGTGGCCTGTTCTGGCTCCAGATTTCATTCTCATTGAAAATTTTTGGTTGAATTTGAAGAAAGCAGTGGCCAAGTGAAAACCAAAGATGATCAATGATCTAAAAGCTTTTTTAGGCGAGGAATGGGCCAAGAATGCAGTAGAGAGATGACAGAAGCTTCTAAGCACTTCCAAGCAGCGTTTATTGGTGGTTTTAAACAATAAAAGATTCTGCACCAAATTTGACTTTTGGGGGTTGAATAATTTTGAAAATTTGAATTATTATTATTTTTTTCATTATTCATCAACTTACATTCTCAGAATTAATCAAATGTGTATTAAACTTTCTCTAATAGTTTACTGATGACTTTGTTGAATTGTTTTCACAAAATTTTGTTCTCTGTAGCAAAATGTCTTGCAGGTCAAGAGGGTTGAATAATTTCGATTGCAACTGTGTGTGTGTGTGTATATACATACACGCGCACAAACATTCATTGTGAGTAATTATGAATAATCAGCATTACATAC
Source organism: Tor tambroides (assembly GCA_021397915.2). Lineage (NCBI taxonomy): Eukaryota > Metazoa > Chordata > Actinopteri > Cypriniformes > Cyprinidae > Tor > Tor tambroides. The sequence goes on from JAFVLL020026631.1 coordinate 10,562, forward strand.
TGAAATATAATTATGAATAATCATAATATTATAATAAGATTACAACATCTACCAGCAGGAACTAACATGGCTATGCTAACAGAGTCTATTCTTGACCACTTACTTGATAACTTTGTGCTAAAATGTGATACTGATCCACATATTAGTGCTGGTAAATAAATCTGTTTGCTTTACCAGCACAATCATTCCCAGAGTTGTATTCCCATCACATTATCCAAACGATTGCTGTAGATCCATTGAGAGGATATGTACTCTTTTGTTATGGGAGGCGGGGGTTGCTCAAGGGGAGTGTGCGTACCTTCACTTTGTAAAGTCACAGATCCAATCTGTAACGCTATTGTAACCTCAGGTGTGAAATCTCGTACAGCCCACAGCTCAGTGGCTTTAGCAGCTCAGCTGTGAAATTATATCTGTTCTACCTCTTGAGAGCTCCAGAGAGGTGGGATGTATGTGTGTGTGTGTGTGTGTGTGTGTGTGTGTGGAAGACTGTTAGTGGTCTTTGTGAAAAAGAAGAGAGAAGAAAAGAAGGAATAATAAGTGGTAGGCCAGATCTAAAGAGTAAAAGCTGTTTAAAATCCATATGTATTCCTCATCGAAGGCCTTGTTATTGCATTCCACAGCTGAGTGATTCTCAGCCTCCAGCCACTGTGTCTCTGTGTCCTTGGAACAGTCCAGCAGAGGAACAGAGACAAGCTGTGGGGTTAGAGGACTCACCCGAGGTGGCTTGTGCTGCCAACACTGCTTTTGAAACCTGGCAGTGTAAAAATATAGTAAAGAGGCAAAATCCAAGTGCAGATTATGTACATTGGCTCAAAAACTTATTTGTACTCTTAAATTACACTTTACAATGTTGTAAGTTCATTGGCTTCAAAAGTGTAAACAAATGACACAAGAATTAATTTAATTAAACAATTAAATAATTTAACATTTTTGTTTTTGGATAAATATAATACTTATTATTGATTAACGATAAATACTAATACATATTATTTTATGAAAATAAAATTTATACATATTTTAATTTATCATTTATATTTCCATCTTAATTTATTTTTAACAAATATAATACTAATTTTATTTTTAAGCATATTTTACATATTATAATTAATTTTACAAATGGCATCAAAAGTGTGACACGAGCTTTAACTGAAGGCATTAATTAAATAAAGTAATTAAATATTTTTGCAATTTCATTTTTACATAAATTTAATATCTATTATTGATATTTATGAAATTAAAATTATATACATAATTTTTGTTTTAATTTATATTTTCAGCTTATTTCATTTTTAACAAATATAATACTAATATAATTTTAATATTATTTTTAACATATTATTTAAATATTGTAATTAATTTTGACACAAGACCTTTAATTGAAGGTATTAAATGAAACAATTTTGTTTTCACACAAATATAATATTTATTATTGAATAACTATAAATATTAATAAGTATTATTTTATGAAAATAAAATTGTATACATATTTTTTGTTTTAATTTATATGTTCAGCTTATTTTATTTTATTGTAAGTTTATTTCTAAGCATATTTATTTAAATATTGTTATTAATTTTGCAAATGTGAAGGTGAAAAGGTGTTCCTGTAAAAGCACAGCACAACAATATAAAGATCCATTGCACGCAATAGTGGCTAATCATTTCCATGACTGGATTTTGGAATGCCAGACACAGCTTTATAAAATGAACCATGAAAGCTAATCAGATTTTTACTGCAAGGATGATTTCATTTTGTGCAGAACCAGTGTGGTGATTAACTCCAAATTACATTAAAAAGGCTGCTTCACACTGGGGATAATGAAATCTGAAATTGGTAGTTTTTCAGTTGATGGAGAGCGTGTAGGTGGATGGGAAGATGAAGGAGAAACTCTGTGGATATTGGGAACACTTATTTGGAAAGCCTTTGTTATGATTGGAACGTCTTCCAGCTGTCGTCACCTTTATTACCACCTGTTTATTGTAGCTTTGGGAGTGATGAGACAATTCAATTTTTTCCCTCCAAGCACATAAACACATGAAATGGGCTCTTTATGACGCTTCTAATCCTTTATGAAGTGCATGAACAGACTGTCTGGACAACAAATATTAGGTTTAAGGCCTCTGAGAGACAAAGAAAAGGACACACAACTTTTTTTTTTTTTCCTTTCAGGTTTGCCTGTCTCCGTGCCCTTTCAGTAACCACTTTAAGTGGTGTCAGATGCAAACAGACACATGACACATGAAACATTAAGCTTAATTGCTCCTCAGCTCATTTACATTGCTAATGAGATGAGGTGAAGAAGACAACCAGTCAGAAAAGAGAAGAGCAAGGTTCCTTTGAACAGCATTTATTTGAGACCTAAGTAGTTCAGTAGTGAATATAAAAACATAAGTAGTGTGTATATATACAATACTTGCACTGTAATTCTTTGTCTTCTACTATCCAGTGCAGACAGGATATGCCCCTATTAAGTGAAGGTGTGGGGGTCGTTTCTTTTTAAGAAAAATTGTGTGCCCTCTTTAAAACCTGCAAATGAAATTCCCAGGTTTTAGTGTGATAAAAAGTCTGTTAATCGGCTTCTGAAAAATGCTCTACATTTGTCTTCATGAACTAATCTGGCGTGTAATTGCTCTTTTGACACATGAATGTGTGTGTGTGTTTGTGTATGAGCAAGTGTGTGTGAGAGAGAGAGAGAGAGCTCTTGAGCAGCCCCAGAGGTAATTTTCACCCGTCTTTGCATGATTTTCTCTTGTAGAGTAACACGGAACAAGTGTAATATCACCTTTCGGAGGTATCAGGGCAGCTTTTATTTAACACTCAATAATAACACAAACAATTTTCACTATTTATGTGCTGCTTTTTTATCAGCAGTGCCTGAAAATCATCTCAGATTTCTCTCCCATAAGCGTTCGCACATAATGAAAATGGCTTAGCTGAAAAATTCTGTTACTTGTTGAAATAAGCAAGTAAACAAACAAAAATAAATGAGCATAAGTTGTAATTTCATTATAGTTAAAGAAATAGTTCACCTAAAAATGGAAATGTGTTCACCCTCAGGTCACCCAAGATTGGAACAGATGTTGAGAATATCAACATTACATGGCTTGCTCACCAATGGATCGTCTGCAGTGAATGGGTGCCGTCAAAATGAGAGTTAAAACAGCTGATAAAAACATCACTGTTATAAGTAATAAGTAATCCACACCACTCCAGTCCACCAATTAATGCCTTAATGATGCCTTTGTTTCTTACAAACACGCTGCTTTTCACTTCACAAGATGTTAATGTGATGTGAATTACTTGTGGATTATTGTGATGTTTTTATCAGCTCTCATTCTGATGGCACCCATTTACTGCAGAGGATCCACTGGTGAGCAAGTGATGTAGTGCTTCATTTCTTCAAATCTGTTCTAATGAAGAAACAAACTTAGTAATTTTTAGCAAATTTTCATTTGTGGGTGAACTATTCCTTTAACAGTTAATGCAATTTGTAGCAATTTTGCAGCCGCTTTCAAGACATTATTGCCTTTCAGTAACTTCGTATTTTGGGCTTTCTATTCTTTGTGTCATGTGAAACAGCTCTTCCCTCTTACTGTAAGAGGAAATGAGCTCGGTGGTGTGTGTTTAGTACCCCAACTGCTGCTGTAGATCAGGCTAGTGGCTCTCCGAGGGGCCGTCAATATGTCCTGTGCAAAAAAGCAGCCCGTCTCTAGCCCCCATGGCTCTAACCCTGATAGCTCATGTCTCTCACAGTTCATTTGCAGAGCCATGGATGAAAAACATTCCACCCAAGATGGTGTGTTTAACCAGAAGTCAATCTGGTAATGATGCATCCATATGCAGTATATTTTCTGCACTGGGGTCGTGATCACCTTGTCTCAGCCCAGGCTACAAAGGCAATATCTGAGAGGAGATTGCAGGTGACCTCACTTCCTCCTTCCACCGACATTACGCGTTCCGCCACAATAAGCCGTTTGTATTCCTCTCATGTATGAAACTCCAGGCTGGCGAGATTACTTTCATCCAAATTATTTTTGTGACCCAAGGATATCCTATCAGTCCTTACCTTTTTAAGCCACTCTTTTCCTCCTTCCCTCATTGCAGGCTCTAGTGAGCTGGCAAAGGGAATGTGTGTGTGTGTGTGTGTGTGTGTGTGTGTGTGTGTGTGTGTGTGAGTAGTTTGACTTTTTCCCCCTCTAAGCCGTCTGTTTCCTTTGGCAAACACTGCCGTGTGCTTTCACTGTTTATTAACTGCCTCTCGGGTGCTCTGTCTTTTTCTTGGAGCCCTGTTCATGAAGTTTAACAAGATCTCTCTGTTTTAAAATCAGCTTGATTTAGTTTCCAGACGCTGTGGGGTGAGACTGCAGGGGCGCTGCGTCCCTCCTCGGGCTCTGCTGGTTAGTGTTGTGTCCTCAGTCAAATGGGTAACTTCGAGTGTGAAATTTTTGTATACCTGAGCTTTTTGTACAGCCTTTACTTTTGAATAGTACATGTATCTATTTATTTATATTTAAATAAATAAATCATTCATTCATTCAGCCATTCATTTACTAATCAAGTATTGAAATATTTTTTTATGGTGCACAAAAGGAGATATTTTGAAAAATGTTCATGCTGCTCTTTCTATAGGTCAGCATATGGTTGAGACAACATTAGGGTGAATAAATAGAAGAATTTATAGTTTTTATAGCACTGAAACTAAACTCGTCCACTGTTTATTGCTTCTAACAGCTTACACAAAGCTTTCATTCAGATTAGAGTAACTGAGAGTCGAGAATAAGCCCAGCAAACGTGCTAAACAGTCATGACAGCTCAGATTTACACAGTCTTGTGTTTAATTCAGAGCAAAAAGAGAGAGAAAGACATATTGTCAGCGTAGTGTTGCTTTATAAACAGTCCCAATTAGCATGACGGATGGTTCCTGCCTTCGATACCGTCCCATGAGTACATGAATATACAACTCCTGTAATGCTACAAACAAACAGACAGGAATTTTTCATTCTTGCCGTCTTGCTGTGTGCCTGCTGTTTTTTATCATACCTGACAACCTGTGCTATTTTAGGGAGAGGGCTTGTGGGACAAATCGACAATGGATTGCATGAGTAGGTGTGGTGGAATGATGAGCCGGAGATGGTGTGTGTGTGTGTGTCTACACTTAATATTGAGCAAAGCCTCTTCTGGGATAGAGCCGAGACATACAGTGATGTTTTCTCTTTTCCCAGGGGATCTTTCCACATCCTTACTTTCCTAGCCACTAACCAGACAGGATGCTCCTCTCACAGCCAATCTGCCTGACAAATGGGAAGCAGAGTTAAAAAAAAAGAAAAAAAAGCAGTGCTCTATTTCATCTCATTCCAGCAGGTTTGACTTTGATATGCAGCAAAATAGCTCTGTCTCATTAACCCCTGATTTTCTCTTTGATTTCTCTTTTGAGCAAATTCCAGCATATCTTGCTACCAAAATGTAATGTAAAATCAGTACCATCCCGTTTGTATCAAACTGATTTGAACAAAAACAACATATAATGTTCTTTGCCTTTACTAAAATGTATCAAATTCACTTTATGCCGCACTGGTGAATTAACCATTTTAATTTTTAAACGTTTTGCTTCTTCAGTAAGATGTGAAACTTCATGACTTTTGTGGCATTTGCTTTGTGAACACACACACACACACAAATATGAACAATGTTTGAAAAATGGTCTTAAAAAAATCACACTTGTGCAGATCATGGTCAAAATTGACCGCCACAGAATATGAATGTAAAAATATATAAAAACATGAAAATGCAGAGTAGACTTAGGCCTAACTTATTTTTTCTAATATTTTTATTATTGTAAATAGAAATATTGTTTAATTCAATGAAATATCATAAACATACAAAAATATTAAAGAAATATATTATAAAACTAAAGTACAGAAAATTCATTTAAAAATGGCTGATAAACAGTATGTGTGACTCCCAAATAAACAGCACCAGAGATTTAAGAAAATTGTATTGCCATAAATATTTCATACCAGCCAAGAAACTTGTATTGAGAATATTTTTAATAATAAATAAATAAACTCGAATACTCTGTTCTGGATGATGCATGTTAAATATCAGCCAATCAAATTTGAGACTTGAATAAATGCATATTTGAAACCATTGTCTATATTGTAATTCTTAAAGTCACCAGCCACTTATTACTCTCATTTGGTGTGTGTTAATTTTAGAACCTGCTTCAAATACTTCATAATTATGCTAAGAAACTCATTATTAGGAACACACCCTGAGGACGGTAATGAGTTTGCCTTTTGTCATTCTATATTTATAAATTAATTTTGCTAGGGTCAAATACAGCCCTGAGGACATCTGTTTCCACAGCTGTAAATCAGGATGATAATTGTGGTAAATGGCAAGTGATTCATCACAAGTATCTGTGTGCATGCAGATATCTGTCTACATGTGTGTTCTACTCTGATGTAAAGCATCTCATGTTAATTGCACAACTCAGATTTGCCATAATAAAAACAGATGATATGCATTTCATGTGTTTATACATAAAAAGGAACACACACGCCAGTGCTGTCTTTCACATAAAACCACACTCATCATTCTGACTGCTCATCTTCAGGTCTGATGTTTGATAAACAAGAAGGAGAAGAAGGAAGAATTATCTTTAGTGATGACAAGAATTGATTTCCAATTTCCTCCAAGAAAGCCTGCATTATCGTGGGCGACTCAGGCCATTTGGTCTACATTACTGCGCCAGCCTGAGGCTGTAGATCAAGCCGACAGCTGTCGTAACCTGGACGAGTGCTCACACTGACGTCGACTGAGAAAGATGTGCAGTCTGAATAGCTCTATCAAACACACTCCGGAAACAGACCCTGAAGAGAAAGAGGGTCTTTTTTTCATTTGCATGATAGGAGCTATATAAAATTCTAAGAAGCTCTTGGAAAACCTAGGACAATGGTCAAATATAAATTAAGATGTTATTGCAATTGACCAATCAGATGCAAGTATGTTTCTGATTGGTCAATCGTTCTGTCCAACAGTCTGGTATTTTCTAAAATAACTGCATCTGTGTAACTGAGCTAGGCCTACTGTATTTAGTATTAATTGCATTCAAACTTTAATAGAACAGACTAACATATGTGAATAAGTCATTATAGAAGGAGTTACAATTATTAATAAATAATAATTAGGCCTAATACATTTTACATATTACATATTACATACAGTAACAAATAATACATAGTGTTTGGTAAGGTTAGTTTTAGGGTTTAGTCATTTTACACGTTAAGGTTTCCCATTTTAAGCATCTTGATTGGTTACATATAAAGTAGATTGAACATATTAAATTAAAAACGGTACATAAGATTATCAATAATAGAGCACCCTCATATTTTAATGCACTTTTCTCTAGGTTAAATGAGCAGCATTGTTATAATACTAGGCAAAGTCTTATGGATATTACATTGTCATTTTAAAACTATGTATGGTCGTCTTTTAAATATTCTGGGGCACTCCTGTAGAACAAGTCACCTCTGGATATTAAAGGTATTTCAAATATGGTTAGTTTTAGTTTAAAAGCTAAAAGTTGGATTTTAAGTAGGTTGTTTTGTTGATGAATTTGAATCATGTTTGTGATTTGTAATTTTTTTGTAAATTTTACTGTAATCTTTGTATAATGCAATGCCAGTGTCCTTGTTACAGGGAGTGGAGTTTGTGCTATATATCAAGTTTTTTTTTTTTTTTTTTTTTTTAACTTTTAACGAATTGAGTGTATTTACTACTTTTCCGTCTAATAAAAAAGAAAAGAAAGAATTTTGTTTCCCGCCAAATGTCTATTCTGGGAGGGTGTATAGTTTGGTAACCGTGTACGAAATTACGCGAAAATGGCGGAGAGCTTCACGGCAGGGTTGGAGACCTCTGCTTTAATGTATAAATATTATTAAATATACAGAAGTAATTACAACTATTTGCAAATCATATCTCATCACAGTTTGAGTCATGCTGTCTCTGTTCTTCTTAATACATCTTTCTCGTGTTCTCTCCTTTAGCGCATTTCCAGAGGCAGCATATCAGGTCAGGCGTCAGACTCAGATAGTGCCGCTCTATTAGACTCTATTCTGTATAAGAGTGTATTTTTATCTTGGGCTTTGGCAGGCAGAATAAATGGAGGCTCATTAGTTAGCTGTAATGTCTCTCACTCTGTGGTCTGTGAACACGCTGTTGTTTGGCATATTGAGGAATGACCTGAGCAGGGCTGTGTGTGTGTACAGAGCTGGAACTGAATACCGGCTTGTCTCTGTGTTGTCGCATCGGGGGGATTTAGAGTTGATGCAGGGATTTAGTGGCAGTGGATAAATGTGTGTGTGCTTCTGTAAAAGCACTTTAACCAGGCTTTTGGGAAATGAAGTATGTGTGTCTGATATAGAACTGCTGTTTCCACAACAGTTTGAACTTCTATCCCTAATGTCTGAACTTCTGGTGTTTGAAGTTTGGGGCATTGGGGTGATAGAAAAGGGCATAGCTAGTAAACAATTCTACAATATTAATGCAAAATGAAATAAATAGATACTTATATAATGTAAGTATAATATTTTACATCATTTGTATAATGTATTATGATAATATAATATTGTAAAATATAATCATATTATTTTATTTATAATATACATAATTTTATATTTTTAATTTGTTATACATTATAAGAATCTAACTTGAATTTAATTATGAGTAAATGACAACTATGTAAAAATGTATTTTATAATATCTAAATTATATATATAATTTATTTTATAATACTTTTTACATAATTTTATATAATAAAAATATATAATACATATTTAGAATATCGTTTTATATATTTTATGTACATATTAATTTATAAATTAAGTAATTTTATATAATATATATAATATATAATTTTCTGTAATATATTTTTAATTTATGAATTATAATAATTGAACTTCATTTTAATTATAAGTAAATGACTTTTAAACCCGTTTACAAATTTTTGCAAGGAAAAAAATAAAAATATATATATTTTTTTAAAAATATAGAAAATGTGAGTGGTGTTCATCCGATGAAATGCTGAATTCTCTACATGAATGAATGAATGAATGAATGAAGCATTTATATAGCGCTTTATTGTGTATGGTTGTACACCCAAAGTGCTTTACAATCATGTGGGGGGTCTCTCCTCAACCACCACCAGTGTGCAGCATCCACTTGGATGATGCAACGGCAGCCACAGGACAACGGCGCCAGTGCGCTCACCACACACCAGCTACAGGTGGAGAAGAGAGAGAGTCATAGAGCCAATCAAGTGGATGGGGATTATCAGGAGGGCATGATTGTCCAGGGCCAGTAGAGGGAATTTGGCCAGGACACCGGGGTTACACCCTTACTCTTACGAGAAGTGCCATGGGATTTTTAATGACCACAGAGAGTCAGGACCTCAGTTTAACGTCTCATCTGAAGGACGATGCTTGTTGACAGTATAGTGTCCCCGTCAATATACTGGGGCCTTATGACCCACACAGACCACAGGGTGAGCACCCGCTGCTGGCCTCCCTAACACCTCTACCAACAGCAACCTAGATTTCCCAGGAGGTCTCCCATCCAGGTACTGACCAGGCTCAACCCTGCTTAGCTTCCGTGGGCAACCAGTCTTGGGCTGCAGGGTGATATGGTGATACATAGCCTATATATGACTTTTTTTTCCAACAGGCAAAAAACACAAGTCAGATTGTTAAGAAAAAAAAAGCCACATTTATTTCTGTAAATGGTCCAAATGGTCCAGGACGAGTTAAAAACATCCTTAATATGTAGCTTCCAAACTGCCCTGTATCCTTTTACATCATAAATATCATACTGAAACCTCAGAGGTGACGCAGGGTCTAGCAGTTTTTTTTTGTTTTGTTTTTTTTGCCATGACTGAAAATAAAATAATCTGATATGTGAACCAAAACACTTTCCATTTTATCAGGGAAATCTTATTTTGGAGGGCACACCAGGAAGGACATTTTCCTTAATGTCCTCGCCTCGCAACAGCTGTGGTCTGATATATTCCCATATAAACCGATAAGACACGGACGATTCCTCTGTAAACCCTAGAACTTGTCTGATAACGGCATCACTGATGAACAGGCCTCTGTTAAACCGGTCTGGACTGTTTGCCACTTAATTCAAGAACATCAGCATAACCCATTAGTTTCTCATTTCAAAGGCTCCTATTTGTGTCGACAAGCATCTTGTGCACAGGCTGTAATTTCCTGCAAAATGTCTGCCAGCATTTTACATGGTTTCAAATAATGACAGCTGCATGATGCATGAAAAGGGGAGAGTTAATACACAGAGCCTTTCAAATGTCAAGCAGTCCACTGTTCACATAAACACAATGCCTGGCAGCATTTTAGACTTTATGAAGGCGTCTGATGCAAATCCCATAGATGTTAAACCCTGTTAATTTTTAAGAGCATCAAGGGGGCCTGGATTTAAAACCCTTACCCCTCCTACTTACATACTGTATTGACTTTTTATGGATCATTTATAGATATAGTGCTGTTCGATCTATATTTCCTCCTTTTACAGTGACTTTTTGACTAGCCTAACTACTGTGCAACAGCATTTACAACTGATAAATCCTAACCTCACAGTAGAATACTGCTTCGATTGAGACTTTCTTTTTAATAGACCCCGTTCATATGTTACTCCAATTACAGCGGAGCTGCAGAGTGGCTGTTAACTGCAGTGTGCACACTGCCCTCACTTAAGAGCACTTCATTAATGAAAGCTGATAATGGACACAGACCAATCTATGATCTGAGCTCTTTAAATAAAGAAGCCCTCTGAAGAGGCCCTGGAAACAAAAGTATTGTTTTAAGAATGTTCAAGAATGTAATGTTCATTTTAGACTCAAACTAGCCAGTTATTTTGTCTGGTTTTGCTCCTCCAAACAAATCTTAACAGAATCAATCATATCTCAGCACCAACATTACTAGCCCCTTTCACACATACAGACTTTACTGGAAAATTACCAGTAAATTGCCGTAAAGAGATCATGTGTGAACAGGACCTTTTCAAAAATCAACAAAAACACTGATTGAATGATTTCACAGAATTTACCAGTATTTTGAAAAGGATGTGTGAATGGTGTTTTACTGGAAAAAAGACAGAACGTCATTGCTTGTGTGAACAGCACATTTTCGTATTTACCGGTAAAGGCGTTTCGGTAATTTTACGGCAATTTACTAGTATTGAAAGGGGCAATCATTCCTAAATGAATCAGAATTTTTGAACAAATTGATTAGGTGAACAAGTCATGTTTTGTTCCTAAGCTTTTTTTGAACAAACCATTGGAGTGATTCACTGATTCACTTATAAAGACAGTCATTTGCCGCCACCTACTGGTGTAACAAGAATATTGCAAATGCGTGAGTTCTATAGACTCTTTCTAATGAATGTTTTTAAAACAGATGTTTTGCACAGTTTGACTTCATACAAAAGAAAATAAAAATGCTTATTATTTTATATACTATGAATATGAATATGTGTGAATCTGATATGAAAACGGATTTAAATGAGGACTTTACTGGGGGGGGGGGGTGATGATTTAGCTTATATGGCCAGCTAACATCGGATCGATCGAATAATAAAGACTGTGATATTAAATGAGGGGCACAGCCACAAGCAGAAAAAAAGATAAAGTGAGAGACTAAAAATCAATAGAAAGAAATTTATGCTCAGCTGTATTTTTTAAAAGCATGTTAAAAACTCAGGACGGCAGAAAGAGCACTTATCACACAATGAATGACCTGCAGATATAAGCCCGGTTTAATGGGGTGTCTGGGAAAGCCATTAAAAGTGCCCAGCCATCATTAATGGAGATCTCATATCGTGTCAAATGGGCTTGTTCAGGCATCAATTCACACATTGTAGCTGTTCCAGCTAAATTCAATCAAAATCCCAATAACCCTCTTTTAGTGGTACTTAATCAAAACACGATCAGAATATGAACAGGAAATCATCAACAAATGTAGAAGAACTGCTACAGTTTACTCCTTGACAGCGAAATATTGCATAATTAGGAAAAATATTTTTGTTACCGTTGTTGCAGTTATGAACAGGTCCACACAGAATCTGCAGAGCTTTTGCAGAGATTTTACAGAGCTAATATGTGAATGCTTATGAAATGGATAATTTCATAGTGCTTTCACTTACCAATACTTTCAGCTCCATTCTACCATATTTAAAACCATTAAGCAGATTTCCCCTCAGAATAAGCAGTGAAAATGTGGAAAAATCCCACAGATTCAGTCTGGGCCTGGATGTGTAGTGCTGATGGAAGTGAAGTCCAAGCTGAAGCTGTTTCTCACTGCGGAGGAAAGTCATGGCCTGAGTTTGTAGCCTGGCTATATTCTCATGTTTTTCCTTTTCTTGGCTTATTGTCATGCAGTTTATAGTTTCATATAAACGATTTCTTGGTTTTAGGCCTGGTACTAAACACGATTAAGCAGCCAGTTAGTTAGAGGTTGGAACTAAAAGCTGTGTGACCTTTTTTTTTTTGGAAGTTTTTATGGGGGTGAGATAATGAGCACAACTGCTCTGAGCAAATCCTATTTGAGGATCCCATGTCATATCAAAAATCTCATTATTAGTCTCCATATACTCTGGGTTACTTGCATGCATGATGCATGAGGAGAAGGGGTGAACATTTTAAAGATGATAAAAACCTACCTCTATACATATAGACACAAACACACCAGTTTAAATGCAGACTTTGTAAACTCTAGACATCTCAGGCCCCTTTTCTCCATCTTTGCTGGACATACATCTTTTCACTTGTGAAGGTCAATTCATTTCACAAGTAATTGCACTTCAAGGTTCTTAATTTTAATGAGACAGTTAATCATTTAATTCCCAACCATATCAATAAACCCTGTCAAAATTATTCTTTATTAACCTCATAATTGTCAAACCTCATTAGAGCAAATGGGCAGTTATAGTGTATAGCTGAGCCCAGGTAATGAAGGGTGGATCCAATTGCTGTTCGGGGCCTTTAATTCCTGTTTCTCATGCTGTGAATGATCCATCCTCAGTGGAAAGCATTCTGATGCTGTAGACCACCATAAAGACCCTGGAGTTGGATGTTTAAATCACAAAACATTAATCACCTTTCCTCATTAAGTCCAAATCAATCAGGTCCAATTAGCTGTCCATCATTATATACAAAAAATCTGGACAAGAGCAAATATAGTCTGGAATTAATATGTTAATTTTCCAGAGAATAAAATGTTAAATGAATGAATGTAAAAACAATGTACTATCTTAAAAATATTACAATAAAAGGAGACAATGGATATCGTTTTCTATATTTAGTTTTAATTTTGATTTGACTGTAGCCCTGTAGTGTAGTAACAGTTGTAAGAATGGCATCCATACTGGGCAGAAAAACAAATAAATAAAATAAAATACAAGGAGATCAGCAAACCAGCTGCACTCTTAGTCATTTTTTGACTTGTTAAGACCCTTAGGTGGCCTACAGTGTAAATAATCAAATGTATAAAAAGCCCATGATGTCAGACCTAAAATCAAGGTGACCACAGATATAAGATTCATTCTTCATTCTGCCTTCTCGCTCAAGTCCCAAAACGCAGAAGACTCTTAATAGATTTCATGTTCACCTGCGCATGTCAGCGGAAGTAAAAAACCTGGTGAAGCACGCGACTCCCACTCCGCTCCTAAATATTTCAGTATTTAGATTACCTGCAGCAGCAGCAGCATTGCTGAAGATTTGTCGGAGCACCTCAGACAGGAGTGTAACGTAAAAACCGAGCAGGTGGGTTTTGAATTAAAGATGAGGCGTGGGGTTTAAGAAACGGATTCGACATGAATTTTTGATCTGAATCTGCCAGATGAGCAGATTCCACTTACCAGATGCAGTTACACACACGGCCGCTGGGTGGTGCTGTTCACCCGTCAATATTTGTGTTAAGGGCAACCGCATTAAAAACGACGTTTTGTTTGCGCTTGTATTTGGCCGGTGCTTGTTTTGACGATATATTTTACTCAGTATCCAGAATAGCAGTAATGTCTTAATATAAACTAACAAACTACCAAATAAAACTATTTTGTATGGCTCGTCATAGGCCATGATGTAGCCATAAAACCGGTGCATTTTAGGCCTGGTTTCTGATAACATGCGTATTTACATACTTGCATGCAAACATTGTAAAGACATTTAATCAATAATAATCGTTAGAGATATACAAAGGCAAATACCTTTTGATTTCACTTGCTGCCTACATTTTAAAATTTGGTGGAAGTGGCACAATGAAACATTTAGATGGCCTTTAGCTGCTGGTTGTTTTTGTTTAATACATTAAAAAAATTTTTACAATTAGTTTGAACAAACAATAACTGCAGGGTACCTTACTGTTGCAGACCACCTGCTGAAAACCCTTTCATACAGGTAGGTGAATCAGAATCTTTGCTGTCATGGATGTAAACACATTCAGGATTAAAAGCCACATTTTTCTGAATTTGATGTACATTGATTGCTCAGTGTGTGTCGTACGTTATTAGTTGACCCAGAAATGAAGATTCTTTCATTGTTTGCACACTACATTTTGTTTCATTTGGAGGAAGCAATATTGTGGACTCATATTTAGGTCGGAAGCAACTGTTTGAAAACATATTAAGGATGAATTTGTTTATGACAAACACACAGTTATTGGCTTCACAAGCTGTTAATGGATCATGGTTTATCAGCTTTTTGAACTCTCATTCTGACGGCACCCATTCACTGCAGAGGATCCATTGGTGAGCAAGTGATGTAATGCTATATTTCTCCAAATCTGTTCTGATGAAGAAACTCATCTACATCTAGGATGAGCTGAGGGTGAGTAAATATCCAGCAAATTTTAATTTTTGGGTGAGCTATTCTTGTAACATTTGAATAGACATACAACACAAGCTATAAACAGTGTGTTGTAGTGGTTTGCCTTTGCATATCAGGTTGAACTGTAACGAACAATATGTTGTAGCTCACAGAAGGTAACATCTTTATTGTTTTATTCTTACATCCTCTGGTACTATTTTTTGTTTGTCTTCATTTATATCCTTAGCTACCTGCTGTAATTATGATAACACATGCACTTTCCACAGCATAACATATGCAGGTTGCTTTGGCAGTCGTCTGTCATGAAATAAATGCAAATGTTATTAGGCAGTGTGATTGGATTATACAGTATGGCACAAATATCTCTGAACATGAATGGAATAAGAACAGCGCTTTATTGGCACTCTAGAGTGCAGTAGCTTTGGGTTTCGAGCTGAAAGTAGGGGTTCTGTCGGCCTGCTTGTTTTGGCACAGATGGAGTTTGTCTTGGATTGAGGAGTCGACCATCAGAAAATCAATTAACCGTACTGCGATCCATGAGTAGTGTTCATTTCCATAATCACACACAGGCTTTTAATGGGGGGTGCTGAAGGATTTTGTGGCCCTCACACTTTCTTTTCTCTCTCTCACTCTCATTTCCTTATGTACACACACGTATTCACCCCCGTTTTTAATTCTCAATCTAAATGGGTCTCAACAAACAGCAATCGATAATCCTGCCCAAATTCAGTGTGCATCCCAGCAATCTGTGGACCCTCTTTAGTCGCACCACGTGTTCTCTGTCTCCTCTCATTGTGTATACACATTTCCTGATTCACAAGCTCTCAATTCAGTAGCTGTATGGACAAAATATTCCATCCATACATTCTGAAATATATTAATATACTCCACCCACAAGTATATCATCTTTGTGTTGACAAATTGAGGTTATTTAAGGAATCATCACATTGATTCAAACTAATATTTGAATGTTTTCATAAAAGAATTGGCTAAAAGAATAATTTGCTTGTGAGTCAGTCAGACTACACTGGTTGCACTATATAATTCGAGGGAAAAATAAAAAAAGGTTTGTGCATTTTTGCTGTTGAGTTTTTTTAGGTTTACTGACATTGACTGTAACCATCACCTACGTGTACTTGTAATTTAATTGTATCTGGCTCAATTAATTTGTTGTGTCAACAGTGTTTGAGGCAAAGTTTCAAAGCTTTAGGCTAAGCAATTTCTGAATAAATGAGCAAAAACCATAAGTGTTATCCCTGCTAAATAATCAATAATAATAAGCTTAGATAAATCAACTTCTGGTTCCTCGCAGCAGGGACGGAGGTGATGAAATAGGCTGCTTCAGATTTCCACAGCTGTAAATTCTATATCACAGCAGGTTGTTTAAATTCCCATTCAGTATGGCCACATCTCCTCTTCTCATTCAGCATTCTCTGAGCTCTTTCAGAAACCCAGACAGACAGGCAGACAGATGAAGGTGTATTTGTCCGTAGGCTCCCTTTCTCTCCCTTCCTCCACCTCATTAAATACAGCATTCTGCTTCCCTTTATCTCTCCATTCTCCCTTTCCTCTGTTTGCTGCTCTCTGTCTGTATCTGTGTCTCATGTTTCCTCTTTTTAACTTACTATGTCAATGCTGTGTAAAGTTGCTCTCTTTAGCTCTGAGGGGCTGTTTGTGTTTGAGTGCCTGTGTCTTCATCTTCTCTTGAACGTTCCTATTTCTTTCTCCACACAGATGCAGCGTGTCTGGGTTGAAGCAAAATGTTGGTCGTTTGTTTTTCGCAGTGATTTTCTAAGGAGAGAATTTCTACCTGGCATAGTAGTGCTGAATGTTACAGCCGTTTGTCAGTGAAAACCTGTTTGCTCCCTATGAAAATAATATCCAGAGAGTGTATATAGATAGAAAGGAATATCACATGATGTATACAGTGGCCTCAAAAAGCAGCTGGACAATGAATTTCATTGAATTTAGATGACATGTTTTCTTGAAACGTTGCTTCTTGGAATGTCACTTTCTTTAAAATAAAGAAAGGTTTATGTAATGCGATGAAATTAACACTCATCAGTTTGTTCAAATGCTTTTTGGGCCACTGTGTATGTAAGTGATGTGCAATATATGTTCATAAATATAAAAAGCAGTTTAATCGTCACATTTAAATTCATTTTTAATTTGTTTCATAAAAATGTGAAATCACTGCGCTCAACCAGTACTTAGGGTGCGTGGATCAGTAAAAATCTTAATTACTTCATATGAAAAAAGCAGGATCCTCACTCACTTATAAATGTAATCCAAATATATATATTTTTAGATTTTTATTGAAGGAAAAAGTACAGCTGGATCAGTAGGATCATCAAACTTTTCGGCACTTGACCTTCTTCAGTGAATTAAAGAAAAAAAACATTGATTACATTTATAAGTGAGTGCAAATCCTGCTAATTTCATTTGAAGTCATTTCTGTTCCATGTCATTATGTTAGCTATGGCGTTTTGCTAAATATCACATATTTGTTTTCATCTATTACCAATTCATTTCTACTTTTCCCTGTGATCCAGAATATTTTTCCGTTTGTCATTTATGTGGTTTTATAGTATCTGTCTATCACTATTTCGATTAATTTTATTATTAGTAATATTTGTGTCAGATAATAACTGTGTGGGCTAACATAAGTTAGAGTCTTCAAATTGTCAAAATTTAGTAATGAATTTTAAGTTAAAATAGTTTAAGCAATTTAAATTTCAAGCTTGAGCAAAAGTCTGTAAAAATAGAACCCAATGTACTGTATTAATATGTAGTCATTTTCCGTAATGATATTCACGGGTGTTTTACCCATGTTTTGATTTGCATTGTGTTATGTTTAAGGCTTAAGCCCTATTCGCACGGGATTAGTATTACCTGGTGACCTCCAGTCATTTGTAATAATTGCCTAGGTCGTCTGTGATCTTAATCCCGTGCGAATCGGCCATGTCTGTAATTTGTAAAGTAAAAATTCCCCCGCAAATGACCTACCATATTTCGCCGAACACCGAGGTCCTGTGATAATATTAGTCCCGTGCGAATCGGCATCTCTGTGATTTGGCCAGCATTTGGCGGGTCGTATATCATTTTTCAAGGTTTTTGTTTCCTGTGCGCCTTTTTATCCATCTTTCGTGAAGAATGGAGCTGCGTTGGAGTGTTTGATAGTATTTTGGGTGCTGTCATATATCGCTACACCATACAA
>JAFVLL020026633.1:0-33071 GCA_021397915.2 Tor tambroides
GTAGGGATGGTCATTAATTGAAACTCAAATGTAAATATTCTAATATTTTGAGATACTGATTTTTGACTTTCATTAGCTGCAAGCTCTAATCATCAAAATTAAAACAAAAAAACATTTGAAGTGTTTTACTTTACATGTAATGAATCTAAAATATATGAAAGTTTCACTTTTTGAAATAAGTTACAAGAAAAAATGAACTTTTTCACCATATTCTAATTTTCTGAGATGCACCTGTATATATACATAATAAATATACACAGAACACACACATATATATTATGAAAACAAAAACACTTATTTTGGATGCGATTAATCGTTTGACAGCACTAAATTTAAATATACATATAATATATTTATTAAGATGTAATCAGTTTTTCTAAATAACCAATTAAAACTAATGGTGGACTAATGGTTAAATGCAAACTGGAAGGTATTCAGATGGAAAAACATTACAATATTATTAATTATTTTAACATTTACAGTACTTTACACACTAAACCGAGCCAAATCTATCAAATAATGTGACTAAGTTGCATAACCTGTTAATTGTAACAGTCATGAGAACACAAATGGGGTGCAAATGGCAGCGTTTCCTGAGGATGACTCACAGAAAACAGACAAAAGTGTTATTTGTGTATAACACAAAACAGGATTATATTGTAAAATGGGCTGTTTAAAGCCTCAGCATGAAATCAGTCAGCACAGAGAGAGACAGAGAGACCGGCACCTGGGGCGAGTGCTGTCACATGTGAGCTGGAGAGGTTAACACGTTTGCAGCTCCGCGTTTGGCAGCAGTTCCTCCTGAAGCTTTTGCCATGTGCCGGATACATAGACAACACAGGATGGTGCTATGGGAGGAGCTGTCCTTCAAGATCCGGGTTCTTCAGTTAGCACGGCAGGAGGTGAACAGGCGTGTGAGATTTGGTCTCACGTGCCGAGCCCACCACTCTATCATGCATGTGACAGAGACAACGAGATGCTGCTGTAGTAAGTCATCACCTTAGTTTGGAGGCCTCCTCACAAAGTATTCTCTGTTGCTGTTTAAAACATTGTCTTACTGTCGTTTTCCTGTAAAATAAATGCATAATGTGAAGGATCACTCTCTAATAATTAGGTATGTGCTCTCATTTGCAGGAAAGATTTCTTCATCTTCTCTCCCTGAAACTGCCTGCCCAGTTTCTTAAAGGGATAGTTCACCCCAAAACTAAAATTCTGTAATCAATTCTGAAATCAAAGATTTCAAAGTCAAGGGTTTGGAACGGCATGAGGCTGAATAAATGGTGACGACTATGATGGACGAAGTATGCCTAAATAAAAATATATTATAAAAGACAAGGAGATATAAGGCTTCTATTATCTATACAATGAAAGTGAATGGGGATTGAAAAACAAAATACTCTAAAAGTACCTTAAACTTGTACTGTATAAAAATAGCATAACTTGTGTGCTTTCACTGATTCTTGAGACATGGGACAAAACATGGCCAGCAATTGTAATTGCTATTACAGTAGGTTTAAAATGACAATATTTTCAATTGTAAATGTTATGAGGGATTAATAACAGAATGTATTTAACACAATTATCCCCTTCAATTTAATTATATCATTATAATAACAAATCAATGACATTTATTTTCTTCTCACTACATCTAAAACAGTGTCTCCACAGAGAAGGCTTCAATCATTCATATGCTATAAAATGGATAAAAAAAATGTTTTTTAATGATGAAAAAGAGCTTGTTTTTATCAAAAGCAACACTTAATATATCAAAGCAAGGTTGTTTTTCAAGGTTTCAAAGCTGTGTCCCCACGTTTTGTCAACACCATTAGACATTCATTAAAATGTAAAAAATAAATAAATAAGAAATTAGGGTATATCAGGGGCAGCTGTCACTCTAAACAACCCCCTCGCCACATTCCACCTCTGCAGAGTACATCAGTGTCAGACATGTCAAAAAGCTTCATAAGCACTGACATACTGTTTGTTGTGTTTGTTTTAATACAGTAATTGATTGATTTAATGTATATGATAGTTAAAACGACTACAAATTCAGGTTTTTGTCACCACCGTCTGATGTGTCAACTCTGCCAGGTCAGAGTCACCTCCATCAGATGAATATTTTGATCAGATTTAATAATGGTATTTTCTATTTGTTGAGGAATTGTTGGTCACATGTGAATATGTAATCTGTCTACTAACATGAGAATGTGTTTTGAAATGTTAAAAACATCTTGATTGTTTGATAGCAAAATAAGTGATGGCAAGGTAAAAAGCACATTTTGATGAAAGAGAAAAAATTGTGAGGTTGCATCAAAGCATAGCTCAGTAGCTTGTACATGTAAGACACAACAATGTAGTTTCTTTTGTCTGAGTGCAAGGTTTAAGTTTTTCAGTTTTGCACCCTGCTTTATCCCACTACTCAAGAGTCAGAGCTTTATTTAAAAGTCTGCTGGACAGCTTTTTGTGAAAAAAAGAGATTATTGTATTCACAATAATCTTCCCCTCAGTCAGTGCTGCTTTGTGTCACTGACACCAAATCTACCATAACATGCCCAATGGAGCCAAAGCAGGTGCTTTGACAACTTCATTGATAATGACTTCAATTTGGATCTGTTCCTCACACAAAGCAATTTTATTGGTTTGCACTTTGCAGTATAAATCATTTGCTGTATGGAAAACGTATTCTGCCCAACATTTCCTTATACAGTGTGTTTCATGCATGAAAATAACATGAGTTTGGAATGACACAATGGTGAGTTGTGATGCATTCGGGCCATAGAGGCAGAATATTAACCCTCTGTCTTTTAAAACGAGTCGGAATGGAACTACAGATTCAACATTGCTCACAAATACAGGATCAATCCATGGTGGACCCAGTGCAGGATTGGACGTCCTCCAATGTAAATCCCATCTGCCACACGCAGACCTTGTGCTGCGTCGCAGGAGGCTTGAAAAGACACAATCATGTCTTTATTCTGCGAGCACCGCCTCATGGAGAGCTGGCTGTCATGCTGCTGAGAGACGGCACACGTGACGATAGACAGGATCGTTGTCTTTCATTGATCAAACGCAGCTGAGACTTCCGTGCCAAACGCTGAGAAATCTGAAGTGGGTAAGTTCTAGAACAACTCGAGACGAGGAAAACAGCTTGCAAACTAGGTCAAGAGGGGGGAGAAACCTGCAAAATCTTTATTAAAATGCCAAAAGGTGCTCAGTGGAAACTGGTGACCTTTTCTCAAGCTTTTGTGAGATTTTTCATTTTATTCCTATTTGTTAACAGCTGATTTTAAATATATCGACTGAAGTGCAGATGGCAAACTGAGGAGAGAAACAGTGTAGTTGAGCTGTCTGGATTTGACAAATGCTGAGTGAAATAAGCCGTCTGTTCTTCTTTGTTCTTCCACATGTACATCAGTGAATAATGTGAGAAACTTTTTAAAAGGACACTTTTAAGGCACTTCAGAGGGGAATGTGTATGCTTCACTTCAGGTTTGCACTGCTGTGCAGTATATCAACACTGCATTGCTGTTGGAGCCTCCCACTATACACTTGCTACAACAGAGGTCTTCAACCCCGAAAGGAGCTTGATTAGGTGCTTCAGGTGTGTTTGATTAGGGTTGTAGCTAAAATCTGCAGGGCAGTGGGTCCCCAGGGACAGGGTTGAAGACCTGCGCTACAACAGGGGTTGGCAACACTGATCCTGGAGTGCCGCTGTCCTGTAGAGTTTAGCTCCAACCCTAATCAAACACACCTGAACAAGCTAATCAAGGTCTTCAGAATTACTAGGGCTACAGGCAGGTGAGGTTTTTTTCAGGGTTGGAGCTAAACTCTGCAGGACATCGGCACTCCAGGACAAGATGTATGGCACCAAGACATTAGCAGCAGACCCTTTAAATCCTGCAGGTTGTGAGATTGGATATGTTGGTCCAATACATCCCATAGATGCTCAATCAGATTGAGATTTGAGGACACTTCAGTTCCAACACTTCTTATCAAGTAGCCCTGAACACTTTGATTAGCTGCTTCAGGTGTGTTTGATTGGGGTTGGAGCTGAAATCTGCAGGACGGTAACTCGTCAGGAGCAGGGTTGGCGATTCTCAGTTCCTGGAGGGCCACAGCCCTGCACAGTTTAGATGCAACCCTAATTAAACACACCTGATCCAGCTAATCAAGTCATTAAGGCTTATTTGAAAACTACACGGTATGTGTGTTGGAACTAAACTCTGCAGGGCTGCGGCCCTCCAGGAACTGAGTTTGACAACCCTGCACTAGATGTTAAGATGACACAGTTCAGGACCCATTTTACTTCTGTAATCTGATACTTCTGTCATAGCTCCCAGTTTAAAGCCCGAGACACACTGCACGATTTTCAGCTGTCCCAGACAAAAGACTGGCATTGTGAAACAATCGTGGTGATTTCTGAGATCGTGGCTTCTAATCGGTGCTCTTACGTCGAGCAGTGAGAGAGGTTCAACGACTGCCGTTTTCATGGTCTTGCGACCAAAGATAGCCTACGATACAGAATGATGCTGTTACGATCCACGTTTTCTGACCAACCAATAAAAATGCAACATGGCGCTAAAACATAAAACTGCATACCTCAAGCTCTTATCCCTTCCTCTTTTGCCGATACCACTTTTTTTCAGCACACATAAAAAATACAACTGCTAAAGTGTGATTTATCATGCTCTTTTTTGTTTACCACTAGCGCATGATGATATTTTATTCTTCTATAGTAATGTGCGTCGTAGCCTACGAGTCAATCATCTTACAGTCTACATGCATGGCGTACCCACGTTTATTAGATCCAAGTTACACAGTGTGATCAGAAATAATTTTATAGGATTGCTAAAATCATGCAGTGTGTTTTGGGCTTAACAGGGCTCACTTTTGATTTGACTTGGCATAAACATTGTGCCTAATTATCTTCTGTGTTCCATGGGTGAAAGTAAGTCATATTAGTTTGGAAAAACATGGGGTGAGGAAGAGGATTTTCATGTTTGGATGAACTATTCATTTACAAATGAACCAAAACAAGTCCTATCTATTTTTATTTTCTTGTTTCAAATCTAAATTGAGCTGAATATTGACACTATTTGTCTTCTTTAGAGCTGCTTATAGCTGAATTGGATTTGTTTCATAACTGATGAACAGTGACACAGTTATTGAACCGAAATTAATTAACACTGAACTAAATTGAGCTGAATAATGAGACTACTGTCTTCTGTTAAGCTGCTTGACAGCTGAAATTGAATGTTTCATAACTGATGAATACTGCAACATCAACTTATTTTCCTGTTTATTACTGCAAAGCTCCTTTGAAAATGTGTGTTGTATAAAGCACTAAATAAATATGACTTGAATACACAAAGTCTAAATGCCTTGACATTTGTGAAAATGTCTCGGAGCGATGCCGACCATCTGCCGCTGACAGGTTTGGTACTGGACTGCCAGAGCGGCTGACCTACTGTGCTGTAAAGAGAGACAAACCTTTGAACAGCATATTGTGACACAGTGAGAGGTGCAGCAGAGCGAACAAGAGACAAGAACAGTGGCTGGTGGAACAGGGCGCCACCTCCTGCTGGAATAAAACACTGCAAGATGGGCCTCAGTGAAAGATAGTGGAACATGAAAACAAACACTATAAATAAATCATAATGCTTCTTTTTATTTTTGAAGTGATCAAACAAACACACTAGTGTGAATATGCATTACAAATCTGACCTATGTAAAATCTATTTAAAAGTAATCTATTCTCATGATTTTCATCTCACTTCAGCTTGAGAGGTGAAGATGTGGACCACTACACGGCTTTTGCTTAAAGGGATAGTTCATCCAAAAATGAAAAGTCTGTCATTAATTACTCACCCTCATGTCGTTCCAAACCCATAAGACCTTCCTTCATCTTCGGAACACAAATAAAGATATTTTTGATGAAATCCGAGAGCTTTCTGACCCTGCATAAACAACAACACAACTGATACATTCAAGATCCAGAAAGATAGTAAGGACATCATTAAAATAGTCCATGTGACATCAGTGGTTCAACCGTAATTTTATGAAGTTACGAGAATACTTTTTGTCTGCAAAGAAAACAAAATAATGACTTAATTAACCAATTTCTTCTCTTCTGTGTCAGTCTTCACCATGTGCTCAGAAAGATTGTTTTAGAGGAAAAAAATTGGCGTCATACACTAAACGACTGAGGCTCATGCACTACACTACACAGACATAAAAGTCAAGTTTTAAAAATCAGTTTTTTAAACAAGTGTTTTAAAAATCAGCTCAAAATATCAAACATGTTTGAATTCATAATCTAAAGCTAAACAATTGGACTGGCTCTGACTTTTTGCAACTAGTGTCAACTTGTTCAGACTATAATTTAAGGCAAAGATCTAGGCCAGGCATCCTCAAATCTGGCCCACTCCTGCAGGGTTTAGCTCTAACCCTAATCAAACACACCTGAGCATGCTAATCAGTCTTCAAGATCATTAGAAAATCACAGTTAGGTGAGTTTGATCAGGGTTGGAGCTAAACTCTGCAGCAGATTGGCCCTCCAGGGAAATATTTAAGGAACCCTGATCTAGGCAAAGGTTGTATAGCATATTCCAGCCTTTAGATTTATAGTCAGAGTGAGTCAACGCTAGTTTGAGATACTACATTTGAATCTGAGCGTACTTCGCAACCTAAAAAAAGCATGTTCTTACACTAAAAATTATGTTCTAAATAGTATGCCTGTGGGTAGTATGAAAGAAATTCAGACGTACTACATCTGCCATAATGTTACTGTCATGTGACCTACCAGCATCAGTTGCATCACCATTCATAAGTCTTCTCCAGTGGCCTCATGGGATAGTAAAGTGGCCATCGACTATGCACTTCGGAATCATGCATGGTAAGTACTTAAGTACTTTTCTTAAAATACTATAACTTCAAATATACTACTCTTTTGGCGTATTTCAGAAGTATTTGATTTTGGATGCACCAAGTTGATTTCTGTTGGCACACACTTCTGTGTGAGTTTGTTGTGTTTGGAAAGACTTGAAAGTCTGATAGCATGTGATCCTTAGTCATTTAGTATATGATGCCCAGTTTTTCTCTGTAACCATGTACAGTAAGTAGCATGAGTTGATAAAAGTATGATGCCTAGTTATATAATGTATTCCAACCTTAATTGTCGTTCAGTACCATGGAGAGCAACAACCCATACTGCTGGAGGTGAATTGACCAGACTGCCTTAAAAACAATACTGACCAATCCTCCTTAGCAACTGTTGGCACCTGCCACATTTTCAGGCATAAGCTCTCCTGTGTAAACGAGCACTCTCTCGTTGGTATTGTTTCAATATTTGTATAGAATAATATTCATTATACTGCAGTTAGCTCCAGTTCTTGATGGCATTGGCTGATTAGGCTTGCAACAGTGCTGATATTTAGTCCAACAGCACTGGGATATTTCACTCAGTTTGTCTGTGTTCATGGCATTCCAGACCAAAGTATGTGACTGGAGCAAGATTAGAAACATCCTACAAGGACAACAGAGTAACAGACAGCACTAAAGAGCACGTCATTTATTGAAGGCAAGGCAGAGGCAGCACTAGCCATAGAAACGGAGCTATTTAAGCACATTTTAGCTGAATGTGAAATGAGGGGTTTGGGCAAGTCATCATCTGACACATTGGGTTGTTAAGAATGAGAAATAGAGAAAACTTGGAACAGAATTTCTATTGTGTCAGATCATATTTTCACAGACACGAGTATTTCTGTCAGGGCTTTTGCTTTCTTCGTGATAAGAGAAGCAGGCTGTGTTTTCTTGTCAAATGTAATCTTTTCTGACATCTTTGAAGAAATATAAGCCTTTTTGCAGTTCACCAATGAGAACAAATGCATTCTGGCAGGAGCAGCTGTCCAAAGCACCCTCTTATTTTTAAAAAATCTTGAAACATAATAGAAAATTTCCTTCATCGAACCTGAAGTATATACAGAGGAAACACATGAACACATGTGCAAATATGCAGCTGTACAGCATTAATATACTGTATCTATTAGCAGTATTTCAAAACCACTGACAATTTATGGGTGAACTTCATGAAATCTAGATCATTTTTCAGCTCCAAAATAAAATAATACATTATGTTTAAAAAAAAGAACCTTTTTTGGCATTGATGATAACAATACATTTTAACCCTCAATTCTTATTACCTTTAGAAAAAAAAAAAAAATTCTCAGCAGGATAATGCGGAAAGAAAAACAACAGTCTATTTATAAAAAGTACTGTAATATAGTTATTTGACTAATTAAAGGATTAATATACTTTATGAAAAAAAGTCTCTTTTTTTGATTTAGTGATGAAATAAGACATATTTTGTGAGACTGATCCTCATTAAAACATTAATAAGCTGTCACTGGTATGAAGCAGAAGCTTTGTTATAATAAAACCCAGTCACTGTCTATTTTCAAAAGCACATGTCAGAGTTAAACAAGTCTCTGTAAATTATGTTTTTATTTAGTGTTGTTCACTGTCTTATTCTACATCTGTATCTATTTTGATATTCTTTGTTCTAACTAGGCACAACATAAGTTTCAGATGTCAAGTAATATTTCTGCCCTCAGAAACTGCAAAATCACAGCCAGTTAGAACAAAATTGATGGTTCAAATGCAGGTATAAGAAGCAGGATTTTGCACCAATGAGATCTCACTGTGGGCGGGGCCAACAAAATGTTTTGCCATATAATGCTGTTGATGGTTGCAGCTGCCTAGGACAAAAAATTGTTCAGGTTCACACATACAGCGATTTCATCACTGGAGGTCATGGTGTGGCAGTATTTGTGGTTACACTGGGGTTCCTACTCAATGCCCCAATGTTACTGTTGGGAAGCACAAGAGGTTTTTGAAAATGGGATGGTGATTGAAACTGATAGTTAAAAATAAGATATCAGTATAAATGGACAATTAATAATTTTTAGAGGGGTATATAATGTATATTATATACAAATTACATAACGGAAATCGTAGTTTGTACTGTAATCTATTGGATTATACATATTAGGTAATGCATTCTGACTACTTTTATCCTAACTCGTAAGAAAATCTATTCCATTCTTTGTTATCAACATCATGAAGTGTATTAAACATTACAGTGTGCCAGGGTTTCCCAATCTGGGGCTTGTGAATGAACTTCAGGAGGTTTGGGAGTTGACGAAAAGCAAATAATTAATTCAATTAATTGAATATAATGTCAAATTAAACTAATTAAATTATTTAAAAAATATGCATGTCATGTGACCATTAACAAACATCAGAGAACCATGAACATGTGCATGTGTGGTTAAATTATTCAAATATTACTTAAAATCTAATGTCTTCCCTCCTAACAGTGGAGTTTTTTTTGCATAAAACTAAACTTTTCTTCACACACATCACATGACATTGCTAGTTAATTGCTTGCTTCTGGAAACTGCCAATTTACATTTAAAGGGGTGGTTGACTTTTTTTTTTTTTTTCTAGGCTTGATTGTGTTTATGGCGTGCAGTCAAACGTGTTCATGCTTTGTTTAAAAAAAAAAAAAAAAACGCATTATTTTTCACATAATTTACCTTTATTCTACACCGCTATGTCCCTTCTCTGATAAACGCCCCGATTATTTCCTGGTTTTATGAAGCCCCTCCCTCAAAAATACGTGATGGCTCTGATTGGTTAGCTGGTCCAGTGTGTTGTGATTGGCTAAACCGCCTCTACTGCGCGTCTGAACATCCCGCCCCTCAGCTCAGCAGAATGAGCGCCGGTTGTATTGTAAACAATGGCGTCGTCTATATTGCTTAAAAAATTTGAGCCCTAGTGAGACACAGAGAATACTAGTGAAGAGGATCGCGCAGAACCTGTGCAAGCACGGCTTTTAATGGTATGTTTTTTTTTATTTGTTGTTGGTTCATACTATTAGATATGCTGTTATTTGTAAGTGCTACTGCTTCTGTTAGCTTTTAATATACGATTTTATCCTGATTAAAGCTTTAATACAGCATGGCAACCGCACGCGCGTCCATATATAACGCTTCTCATAGCTGTGTGAAAATAAGTGTATAATTGGAACAGTTTGTTGGAGCTGATCTGATGATCTGAATGAGAGAGAGAGATGCAGAGTGTGTGCAGAGCAGGAGGACGTGAGGAACAGGACTGAAAACTGCTGCTTTAAAACATATGATTTTGAAACTTATAAATCCATTAGAATCATTAGAAGACAAAGTCGCGATTCATATATGAATAGATTTTTACGCGCACCCCTAGTTTTCTCTTCCTCTTCTCTAAAGCAGCGCAGCATGGCCTCGCCCCTTTGCTGCATGTTCCTGGGGGTGGGGTTTATCTGGGTTCGTGACGTAACGGACCCGGGAAGTAGTTTGTTGTAGTCCCTATGAGCCGTTTCTGTAGCCATTAAACTGCCAGAATTTTAAAAGACGATATCTCCGTTTGCATTGAACTTTCAGCACTGCAACTTTGCATTTATTATTTATGCTCAAACAGCAACATTACACACTAACTAACGTTAAAAAAGTGAAATCGCAATCAACCACCGCTTTAAGAAATACTGACTTCTGGTCACTTTGTTAGTGTAAATCACTGGACGTATGAATGTCCCTTAACATGGAAGAGATTGCTTAACACTGTTTCATTGTATTAGATGTCTAAAAATATCTCCTACTTGGCTACTCATATCGATTTTTTTTTTGTATTTCAATACAGAAAAGAAACTGAGAAGTGAAAGTAGAAGATAATATACAGCTCATTAAAACTTCACACTCCGATGGCACAAACAGCTCTCTCCGTCTCTCTCCAGATGATCAGTGTCTGTCCTCAGAACTCATGTCTGTGATACATGTCTGGATCGTAGTATTTCGTGACCACCACGCGGTTAGCAAACTTGCGTCCTGTTAGCGCCTGCATGGCCTTCTGGCATTCTCCAGCAGACACGTACTCTACGAATATCTGCAACAGAGAAAAAAACACTGCCATTATTAACCTAGCCTAAGAGTTCTGTTTAAAACAAGCCATTATCTAGACTGAAGATAATGTAGACAGTGTTATTTTAATATCACTGAGAAACTACTATAGTTTTAATTAATAATTACTGTAGTATATTTAAACATTTAATTTAAAGTTAAAGTAATTGGTAATTTTGTCGTTTTATTTATTCATTTAATTATTTAAAATATGTCTATATAGGTTTTGTTTTTCTCAGTTCCAGTTTTAGTTATTTTAATACATCAAGTTAAAGTAAATGAAAATGAGAACTGTTGCCTTGGCAACGAGCTGAAATTTTGTTTCTATTTTTATTTTAATTATCATTAATTTAATAAGTTACAATAGCCGGGTTTCCATCCAAATTTGCAAATTTAACTTAACGCAGAAAAATGCAATATCGCCTTAAACATTTACGAATAAGCACGGTTTCCATTAAACGAGTCAAAGAGAACAAAATCGTCACTTCCCGACAATCTGGCACTAAATATCACTAAGAAAAGTAGAAGCCGCCACTGAATATAATAATTTTCATATATAATACATTACATGCATCATTTAAGAAAGTTCTGGGAGGCAATTATACAGAAATACTTTGACGACAGACTTTGCTCAGGAATTTCAGAATGACCATAACAACAATTCGGATGCTGTGCTTTTGAGATCTTAGTCAGGTTATGCCGTCCCATAACGCAAAGACACGTGACTTTTTTGATACTCATGGAGGAATTTATTCGCAAAATGCATTTCCATCTCCCATGATTCACATCAACCCTTTTTCGCCCAAATCAAAAACCACCTCAAGTGATCGTAAAAACTTTTTTGCAAATGAATGGATTTTTTTTTCGAAATTTTCCATTTCCAACACTAGTTTCTGATACGATATTTCAAAATGTGTATAAAACATGGTCATAGAAACATAGCTAGTGATTCAAGCTGAGGCTATATAATGGCAAATTAAAGTAAAGAAATAAACATCCTAATTCGTTCAAAAAATTTAAATTTGTCCCCATTTACTCATGTTCATGCTGCTCCAAAACTATATGTCATTTGTAAAACACAAAAAGTGAAGAATATCTGGACTGCTCTTCTCCGTATAATGAAAGTTGGCTGCCAAATGGCTAAAAAGAGCTTTCCTGTAGCTCAAATAGTAGAGCATGGCACTAGCAACGCTAAGATCATGGGTTCGTTTCCCAGGGAAAGCAAGAGCTGATAAAAATGTTAAAAAAAACTGTAACTTGAATGCAATGAAAGTCGCTTTGGATAAAAGCGTCTGCTAAATGCATAAATGTAAATGTGAAAAAAAAAAAAAAAAAAAACTGTCACTGCTGTCACTTTTGGAGCTTGACAAATGTGGTCATCAATGGAAAAGAGCTTGCTAAAGATTCTACAAAATATCCCATTCTCTAACATTTCATCCCTGAAGGCATTTGTTTTCAGTTTAATTCCTACTCTAGAAGTCTAATGTGGCGCTCCTCTCTCCAGCTGTAGTGACTGACCTTCCCGCAGCCTGGCACCTCAACACCATCCACGGGCCTGGGGATCTCGATAGAGCGCACAGTGCCGTACTTGCAGCACTCCTCGCGGATGTCCTCCAGGATCTCCTCGTAGTCCTCGTCATCCAGCAGCTCCTCCGGCATGACCATGTTCAGCAGACACAGCACCTCTGTCGGCAGGCCTGAGTTCTGCACCCTCTGCAGTCCTGGGACCTGGAGCATGACGGGTGTCTCTACAACAGCGGTCTGCATGGAAAGAAAGCAAGATTTAAGACTGGACCTCTGACACAATTAATAAGACAATGCTGGCCATATAATATAGTAATCGGCAATGCATTCTTCATGAATGTCTTGATTTTTGCC
Organism: Tor tambroides; assembly: GCA_021397915.2. Taxonomy (NCBI): domain Eukaryota; kingdom Metazoa; phylum Chordata; class Actinopteri; order Cypriniformes; family Cyprinidae; genus Tor; species Tor tambroides. The sequence continues at coordinate 12,873 of JAFVLL020026633.1, forward strand.
ATAACTGCTTGGCTGTCAGTGACAAGAACTGTTGTGCTGAAGTGCTGAGGACTGGCACTTACAGGATTGACATTCTTGGCTCCCACGCTTGCTCGCTGGACGATGAGCTTTTTATCGCCGAGCTGCATGCCATGTAATCCAGCTACCGCCTGAGCAAAACAGTACAACTATCCGGGTCAATCTAACAAAAATATTTATAAGCACATTTCCCCCATTGTGGTAATATTATTTTTGTGAAAGTTATGCACATTTCCTTTCAAAATTATTGGTACTGTGATGCATATGGATATTTTACTTGTAGTTTTACTTGTAGGAGTTTTTTGTAACTAATCTTGTTCTTAATGTTTTTCTTTTTACAATATTTAATGTATTAAAAAAGTACTATAATTATTTTATTCAAATCAGCATGAATTAAAAGCTGGAAATACTGTGATGCATATGAATGTTTTACTTGTAGTTTTTTGTAACATTTTTAATGTTTCTCTTTTTACACTATTTAATGTATTACAGTAAAAAAACAAAAACACTATAATTATTTTATTCAAATCAGCCTAAATTAAAGGCAGTGTAAATACTGTGATGCATATTGATGTTTTACCTGTAGGAGTTTTTTGTAACTTATATAATTCTTAATGTGTTTTTTCTTTTTACACTATTTAATGTATTACAGTAAAAAATACTATAATAATTTTATTCAAATCAGTATAAATTAAAGGAAGTAAATACTTTGATGCATTTGGATGTCTTGTAGTTTTACATGTAGTTTTTGTAACTTATACTTAATATTTGTCTTTTTACACTAATGTATTACAGTAAAAATACTATAATTATTTTATTCAAATCAGCATAAATGCAGTAAAAGAAATACTATCATAAAAAATAAAAACTGAAATTTAAATCTGAATTTAAATAAAATACTGTTTTTTGCTTTAAATAATGAGAATTAGTAAAGTAAATGTGTTTAATTGTCATGAGAATAATACTGCAAAAAAATAAAATAAAAATAACTGCGAATAAATAAAAGAGATTTTACTTCACTTTTCAATACAAGTGCATCAACTAATAATGATAAATGTACACTAAGATGATGATGTGTTCCTTGAATGCTTGAACCTGAACTGATTTACCTGGTCAGTGACGCTGATATCCACATATTCACAGAAAGCATAGCCTTTGGACAGTGATGTGGCACTGTCTTTCACGAGGTTGAAGGCTTTGAGAGGACCAAATGACGTCAGGAGCTCTTTAACCTGCACAACAGTCGAGGACGCACAGGTATGTTAACACAACAGCAGCTGCAGCTCAAACCTTACATGTCCATTAAACCCAGGATGGGGCTGTACTAGATGACAAGGCCAATAGAGCACAACAGCTGCTTCACATTCACTGTCTCCAGACAGAAATAATGATTTTTTTTAAAACCAATAATGTATACAACTGTATAATTACACTGAATTGTGGCTTTCAACTTCAAAAACCGTTTAACACGCAAATTCACAGTGTAGAGCTACAATACACTACTCATCAGATCACCAATCAGACACGTCTTTGTTACTGTGGAAACTAAAATCACAGCAAAAGAGCTCAGCAGCGACTGCCTGCTCTCATGAGTCTCCCTACATTGCCATAGTAATTAAATATCTCAATATTCTGCAATAAACTTAAAAGGGATAGTTCACCCAAAAATGAAAATTTACTCATTTACTCACCCTCAAGTTGTCATGAACCTATATGAGTTTCTTTCTTCTGCTGAACACAAAGGAAGATATTTTTGAAGAATGCTGGTAATCAAACAGATGACGGAAGCCACTGACTTCCATAGCATTTTTTCCCATACTATATGGAAGTCAATGGCTATCAGCATTCTTCAAAATATCTTCTGTTGTGTTTTTCTAGAGGAAAGAAACTCATACAAGTTCGTAATTTGAGGGTGAGTAAATTATGATAGAATTTTCATTTTTGGGTGAACTATCCCTTTGAAATCCATTATATTTTATACTTATAATAAATGACTTGGCTAGTTTAATCATTCGAGATGCTTCTAGGGACATGCAGCAGACAAGCACCCTGCATAGACAGCAAGGGTACCACCATGATCAAGGCCCAGAAAGGTAGTACGGACATCGTTAAAATGGTCCATGTAAAATGTGTGGTTCAACCGTAATTTTACGAAGCTACGAGAATATTTTTGTGTGCAAAGGAAACTAAAAAAAAGACTTTATTCAACGATTTCTTCTCTTCTGGTACAGTCTGTCACCATTATCGTGAGTACCACTATGTCCGTTTCTGTGCCTTGATCGTGGTAGGACCCTTGCTGTCTATGCAAGGTCAGAAAGCTCTTGGATTTCATCAAAAATATCTTAATTTGTGTTCTGAAGATGAACGAAGGTCTTACAGGTTTGGAACGACATGAGAGTGAGTAATTAATGACAGAATTTTCATTTTAGGGTGAACTATCTCTTTAAAAATGTAATGGCCAATCAGAGGCATTAAAATTAGTCACAGCTGAATATGCTAAAGAGTTGTTCAGTGCCAGCGCTCTTGAACCACTTCAGTGAGTGGGGAACATTCTTTCCTCACTTTCTGTACATAATTTATTCCCAGGTTGAATAAGCGTTTTGTTTTTCATTCTACTAAAATAAGCAATGTGAAGTCTTAAGTTTTTTAATTCATAAAAAGTAATAAAATGCGTAAACGATTCTTTGTTAGTTGTTAGTAGTTTTGTCTGTGTAGCTAGAATAACGGTAATTGTTGTCAAAACAGTACAGCCCTACCCTGCACTGAGTTCTTGGTATTTAATCATTTTTTATAATTTAAACTTTAAATACTCTTTATTAAAGAATATTTTAAATTCCTCTGGGGAAATCAATAGAAAACGTAACCAAGCCGCTGAAAAAGTCAGTTGTTGTGCTCTACATCTGCAGTACATAGATACACCAGCATACATGTTCATCACATAAGAAAACATTCTTATGATGTTCCCTTCTTTTTCTGAATGCAGAAGGGTATGTAAACATATGTAAAGAAGAAAATGACTGATGCTATCTGTTTATTCGGTAAAGTTGTATTTCTAAAGGGGCGTCACACTACACTTTTCATTCATCTGACTTCCATTCATACGAATGTGAATGTAAATACAAATGTGACCCCAGAATCTCAAGTTCATGGGGAGAAGTTTTTCATTTTGCTGTGTTCCAGAGTTTTTACAAAGTTGCAAATTTGTATCACATTAAGGGCCAGTTTTACTAAACAGGGCAAATTAGCGCGAAAGCGCAATTCCAAAACAGAGCCAATGGGAGGGGAAATTTCTGCGGGTGATTTACTAACAATGCGCAAATTAAAGAACACAGACGCAACATCTCATTTGCATATCGACCAACGCAATATACCAAGCGCAGCGCAAATTAGCGTAGTCCCAAATAAAGAATAAAGAAATAAAGAAGCCACAGTATGTTGAAAAGAACCAGAGGCCAAAAAATTAAGGTTTGCTAGAAGTTTTGATAGCCCAAGTATTGTGTGACTCCTAGTTGAGGATTCCAAGTAGTTTGGAACCCTCCTCCTTGCAACAATAATTGCAGCCATTTCAAGAGCAAAATAGTTTAAGACATGCTTTTTTTTGGGCGTTAAATAATGGCGCAAATGCCAGTAATTTGACGAGCACAAACGTAAGTAAAACACGTTGCGTGATTCATTTGAATACTCTCCTCCCATAACGTTTGCTTCTGAAAGGGAAACTCCTACAAATGCATATTCAATAAGTTCAGGCGCAAAAATAACTGTTCATGCCTTTTCAGCGCTAATTCATCACTGCGCGTCTTTAGTAAAACCTGACAGTACTATTTTAACGCCAAAAGACAATTTGCGCTGGTGCAAGCTGTTAGTAAAACTGGCCCTAAGATGTGTGACCAAAAGAATATGTCACAGCGAAAGCTCTTAGTTGAAATAAAAAAACCACAAACTTTAAAGCTGGAGGTTTTTTAGTAGCTGGGTTTCCTTGATAACAGATTTGCACAAAACTTTTATGATATTTTATAAATGTAGATTAAAAACCTATTGCAAATTGACAGCGTTTCCATTAACCAATGTTATGTGACTAAAAAGTATTTTTTTTCTCTCGCGATAAGTCATGCGATATTGTGACTTGCGATATATGGGAGTTTTCGTGAAATTGACGTGTTTCCATTAGGTGTATTTTCAATTCGCAATTTCAATTTGCACATTTTAAAGGGTAATGGAAACATGGCTAGCGTTACAGTAGTGGAGTAGATTGTATATTTTTACACTTTGCCTTTATTATTTAATTATGAAGTTGAATTTATGTTTTTAAAAAAGGCACCAAAAGTGTGAAAATTGTGAGCACCCCTTAAAGCAACCACATACTAAATAATGTAAGAAAGGTGCATAAAGAAAGGTCCTTTCTTTGCATGCAATGGTAAAGACATAGTTTTTTCAAAATCATTTACAAATAAAGTTTCAGGAAGTAATTTTTTTCAAATTTCAAATCATTCAGACCAGTCAATATGAGCCCTACAGTAGACATGAGGTGGTCCAACATCACTGTGATGGGACTTCTAAGTCACTTCCCCGTTTGTTATATTCATACTGTAGAACTGAATTTGCATCAACCTTTCCAAACATTTCACATTCACCCTCCTCCAAAAGCCCATCCCGGTTACCCAGAGCCCCTTTAGTGATGCTCGCGCTCCGAAAGAGTGAAGGAAGAGAGAGGACAGCGAGGGGAGGGTCCCTGCTGACAGGAGGTGCATCCGTGTGAGGAACGCAATGTCTTACTTGCCTTGTGTTACATGTTGGCATGGCAGCAGTAGATCAGAACTACTGAACAAATTATGAGCGCAGACTTAACGATCTTACGGGCCCCTAGCTGGGGGACAAAGTGGGGGAACAAAAAATGAAAGAGCTGTGAGTTTCAAAGCAGTAACAGCGACTGCAAGAAAGAAAATATATGAGAATATGAAAGAAATGAATACCAGGGTACATTCAGCTCCAATTGATTAAGTTAGTTAGTTTAGATACATTCCAATTAGATCAATGAGGTGCACCATTACCCAAACCCCCTCGGTAGTGTCTGCAACAGAAACAAGAAACTTTTGCAGCAGACTTCTGAAATATGGTGTTTGACTTCTATCTTTACTTACATCTACATCTGTAACTTGAGTTCTTTTCTATCTTTAACTGTTGCTGTAATTACGGATCCTATCAAGAGTCTAATCAGCTTTGTTCACACTGCAGCTGAATGTGGCCCAAATCTATGGAAGCCCATTTCCGCCACTGAATAAAAAATAAAAAAAGGTTATTGCGACTTTTTCATCTCACAATTCTGACTTTTTTTTCACAGAATTGTGGGATATAAACTCACAATTGTGAGTTATAAAGTCAGAATTACGATTTATAGTCACAATTACGAGATAAAAACTCGCAATTCTGACTTTTTTTCTCGCAATTGCGAGTTTATATCTCGCAATTCTGACTTTTTTTCACAGAATTGTGAGATATAAACTCGCAATTGTGAGAAAAAAAGTCAGAATCACAAGATATAAATTCGCAATTGAGAGTTATAAAGTCAGAATTACGATTTATAGTCAATTGCGAGATAAAAACTCGTAATTCTGACTTTTTTCTCGCAATTGCGAGTTTATATCTCGCAATTCTGACTTTTTCTCGCAATTGCGAGTTTATATCTCACAATTTTGACTTTTTCTCGCAATTGCGAGTTTATATCTCAATTCTAACTTTTTAACTCGCAATTGCGAGCTTATATCACGCAATTCTGAGAAAAAAAGTCAGAATTGTGAGATAAAAAGTCGCAATTACCTTTTTAATTTTTTATTCAGTGGCAGAAACGGCTTCCATACAAATAATTCTCATCTGACACATCTGTTTTTTTGTATGACAGTGTTGAGCAAAAAAAAAATTATTATATGCATATCTTCACATTTTTATTGTGCACGGACAGGCATTAGAATGCATGATAAAACGTTTGGCACACCATTTTAAGATTAAGATTAAGGGGTTAGAAGTTTGGGACAAATAATCAAACACATCAATGAATTTGACACACAGGAAGTTACGCCGCTTTTTTGCAACATATTGACATGAAACCTCCACATCAGTTTAATAAAGTACAGCGTATCAGGGACAATCACAATGTCACCAAATGTGTTAATTATTTCAGTATTATTTATATACTACTATAGCATTTATTAATATTATGAATTAGCTTCTCTTTTTTATTTTCAGGTTTCATTTTAATTTTAGTTTAAGTTTTTGGTAATTTTATTTAGTGCTTTTGCCATTTTTGTCTTGTTTTTTTATATAGATATTTTTTATGAATTTTATGAATTTCAGTTTTAGTAATTTTAGTACTTTAACTATCATTTCACTTAGTTTACAAGGCCAAATTTCTAATTTTCATTCAGGTGTTTAAGTTTTCCATGTAATATTTATATTTTATTTTATATTATTTCATCTTAATTTCAGTTAAATAGTTTTATTTTTATTGTTATTTAACAATGAAAACACTGGGCCAAAGTGAATGAAGGACAGGCAAAAATTATTATAATTGTAGAATAACCTGGCCTATGGGTATACTTTTGTTATAGTCAACAATTTGGAATGGATTTTAGCATAAAATTTCAATTAGGCACATTTGCTTGCAGTGTGAACGTAGCTCAAATGTTATCACATATTTATTTCACTATTTCAATGTGGTCTCAAAAGGTAAAAATTAAAAAAATGAACTAACCATTAGGTTAAAATGTATCTGAGTGTCATGGCTGATGACGAGTTACACTAGAAGGATTTCAGCTACAGGCTGTCTGTACATCAATAAAGTAATATGTACTAATTCCACACAAAATTTCGGTCGTGTACTGACAAAAACAATTTGCCGGTTAATTTGGCTACTCTTTGTTGTAGTGTAGACAACCACAGAATATAGGTCTCTGTAAAGACATTTACAATAATGTAAAAAGTAATAAATGATGCATGTCTTGATGATACCAAGTTTAGGAAAAAACTGTGATTTTTTTAAAAAAATATTTGTTTATGTTTCTTACTTTAGGATATTATTGGTGAAATTTGTGACTAAAGATGTAAGACACATGGGAAACTACTTATACATGTAAAATGCCCTTAAACACAAAAAGTTGGCTGTAAACGTGTCTTAACAATTAATTCATTCTTTGATTAGTAGTTCAATTGTACCTGATCATCATTGAGATAATTTGGCAGACCTCCAATGAAGAGTTTATGAGGGGAGTCCGGCACAACTGTGGACACAACACCTGAAAACAAAAGACATCAGGATTTCAATCAATAAAATACAGTGTTTCCCATACACTGATTTATTTGTGGCAGCCTGCCACAATATCAAAACTGACCACCACAAATAGAATTTCCAAAAGGCTTTATGAGCATATATATATGAGCACTGCACGTTTCAAAATCAAAACACAGTGCCGTTGTTTTTATATCACTGTATCTCTGAAGGAAACCGACAGTCTTCAGAAAAGTTTCAATGTCACTTTCATTTCATCTTGCATTTAATGCCTGACACTGTGTCTACACCCGACGCAACAGTGTAAAGTCTGTCTACACTGGACGCGACAAAGCGACCGTTGAAAATCATTTGAAATTTGTGTTAATATGTCATAAATAGAAGGTGGCAGCAGTTTACTGTCAGGGATACTGTCACTGATTATAATGAGTATTTTGCAGTGGAGTAGACACGGTGTAATAAAGCAGCATTCATGAGCGCAGTAATGCTTTGTGTACAGCCTTTACCAGGGAAACCTCTATTTTTGCCTCTACAAAAGCGCCTCCTGCTGGCAGAGAATGAATTTGCCTGACTCAACCAATGGCATCAGTTTGGGACGAGTCAGACAGACAGGTGATCCCACCCCAAACTGACACATCGTTGTTTTGTTCAATCCAGGAAAACAATGCATTGAAATTCTGTTTGATGTTGCAAGTGGTGCATAAACTGCAGAAAGTCAGAGCAATGTTGAAAGCTCTATAAGGTTTAATCCTCAAGTGATCTAAAACAGACAAACAAAACAACAACAACAACAACATGACAAGAGCCTTGACCTGGAACATGAAAAGCAGGCTGCTCAGAGATGCCAGGCAGAGGGCGGTAGTCATGCGGACGTCTGATCTTCAGCGACTGTCCTTGAAAGATAATGCCGTCAAATGCCATGGCCTGAGTGGTTTCATCCACTGATCGAAACTGGGGAAGACAGACAGACAGTCAGCTTCACTCAAGAGTAGCCCTGAGTATCCCAGTCTCATTAAATGGAAATGTTTTCCTGTGCATCACCAACACATCTCTCAGTGGCTGCTTTCAACCTCATTTCAGAGGATTTGGTAAAGCTTTAGTTGTCTTCTGCTTCCGACGTTATTGTGTTTTCAAAATGCACAATATGGAAATGTCTAGAACAACAATATGAAAATATATTTTTATGCCAGTAGGACTAAAGATTAGTTGTTTGCTAAGCAAAAGGGGTTGCAAACAAGACTTTTAATTAAAACTATGAATTCCTATGGACCAATTTACACTGGAAATGCATGCAACTTTACTAACTTCACCTTTAATATTCTTATTTTATAGTAATAAATTCCTATATTCTCTATCGTTTGGTGAGTTGCAGGCTGTTATGCATTCAAACAGGTCAGATGAGTTTGAGGTTGCGTTAAGTGAGTGAAATCTGTGTCTCACCTCTAAGAAAGCGAAGTTCTTGTCCTGGTTGATCTGCACTGCGAGCACAGGATTGCTGGGAGCTTGAGACAGTCCGGCAAGTCTCATCTGAGTATTGAAGAATTCAGCCATAGACTCCTAAAACACAAAGACAAAGGCAGTGCAGAGAAATGTCTTTCATTATCATAGCTGTTATCATAACTCTTTGTATCAAGACACACATTAATTCTGTAGTACAGGAAGGCAAACAGAGAATGTTGGCTATTACAACTAATATGGAAAAGAAAAACAAATTAGTGTTTTCATGGCTAACTTTCAGATGAAAAAGCTGATTTATCCTCAGAGGATGATAACTGAACTGTACAAACAACATGTTTTGAGATGCACTATTCTGGGACGCTTACCTCAGTGACACCGAAGGGGATGTTGCCAACATACAGGCGCCGCGCTTGCCTGGTCATCTGACTGCCAACGATGGGCACTTGTGTGGGACCGACTGCCAAACCAGCATTAGTGGATGTAGCCAGTAGAGCAATGCTGGGGATCTGCCCAGCAGCTACAGCACAAACACAACTAATGAAGCAATAGTTCACCAAAAATGACAATTATTTTATTGTTTACACTCATTAAATATTTAGGCATAAATTTAAGATGTATTTCAATTGCATTAAAATTTACATCCACTTTGATTAAACAGCTTTAATATAAGAATAAACCAATAAACTTAATGTGATGCATATTTGTCATTGTGAACATACAAGCTGTAACGACTGCAAGCTGTAAACTCAACAGGAAGAGTTTGTCCGAACTCAACTGGTTTTGTGAGAGAACGCAAAACATTTGAAAAATATTTTTTCCTCCCACCCCAAATTTTTTCCACTCACCCAGAATTTTTCCCACCACAATGTCCCTAAAAGGGCTCCGTATTATTTCTATTTGATTTAACCCTTAAAAATACTTTTGTTTTTGATATAAAATAGTATTAAAATAAGTATTAAAAAACAGAAGTTACTAAATTAAGCTCGTTTTCAGGTTACCTAAGAAAAAGTTATGTTCTTTATTAGGCTTATAATAATAAAATGTATTTTTGTTATTAGTGCTGTCAAACGATTAATCATGATTAATCGCATCCAAAATAAAAGTGTTTGTTTACATAACATATGTGTATACTGTGTATATATATTATGTATATATATACACACACACACTGTATATATTTTGAAAATATTTACACATTTACATGTATATTTATATAATTTATACTATATATAAATATTTTTAATATAGAAATATAACATTTTTCTGAAATATATATACATGTATGTGTGTGTATTTATATATAAATAATAAATATACACAGTACACACACATATATTATGTAAACAAAAACTTTTATTTTTGGATGCGATTAATCGCAATTAATCATTTGACAGCCCTAAAATAAACAAATATTATTGAACAAAAATATATTAGTAGACTGAGATCTATTAAATATTTTCAAGAAATGTGAACAAGTGAATTCTTTTATATCCATTTAAACAATCCTTGAAACATGCACACACGCAAAGAAAATCTACTTTGAGTTGTTTTAAGTTTAAGACGACTGTTAATGTATCAGTTTCTTTCCCCAAACATTTTGCACTTGTTTTATTTTTTCTGCATGTGTGTGTGAGAGAGATCAGAAGTGCACAGCTACACATGTGCAACAACAAGAAAAACCAGTGATCAAGGCATGTGCTGTTACTGTGATACTGAATCACTCATACTGCACCTTGCATGGCTTTGTACTGCACTGGAGTGATGTGCTCAAAGCCCGGAGGGGGAACATCCCAATACTTGCATGCCTTTTTCTTCCTTGTTCGGCGTGGAGAATAGCTGAGAACCCACCCCCCCCAAAAAAAATCAGTGCCTAGAGAAGATGCTGCAAACTTCAACAGCAGACAACACCGCTTTTATGAGTTTACAGGCAACAAACAACAAACAAAAAAAACAGCAAAGGGTGTAAGAATAAGCAAGTGTTGTGGCGGTTGTGCTGGATGATGGCAGGCTGGTGTAGTGTGTTGTCTACAGTCACCTGTGTTTCTTATGGTCTCTGGAGCTGCTCCTGTGGTCTCGGCTCTTACGCTCTCGACTGCGGCTGCGCTTTCCTCTGCTGCGACTGCTTCTGTCTTTGCTCCAGCTGCGCCGCTTCTTACTGCGACCAGCAGAGCTACTGTGACTCCTTCTCTTGTGCCTCTCCCGCTCTCGCTCTGCATGAATAATGATACATGCTGAAGTTAACAGCACATTCATCCAGATCTAGAAAAAAATAACTAGATAGTCCCCTGTGCAAGTCACCAGCACAATCGTAGAGGGATGATGGTGGTTACCAGGATGCAGTTGCTAGGGTGTTTTGAGCTGTAGTTAGTGATGGATGGGTGCTTTTAAAACAATGTTTCCTCAAGCTTAGAAAGTTTGTGAATGAAATTTGTTTTAAACCAGTGGTTCGGAGCACGTATCAGACTGACAAAGTCAAATGATTTAAGTAAACGAGGCTTTGTTACGTCACATCTTTGTGAACCCATGAATCATGAAAATGTACTGAGATCCCCCCTAGTGGTGAATCACTGAACCAGCAGATATTTGTGTAATTAAAAGAAAGAGTAGGTCCTTTTTGGCCTGATTAACTAAGCTCTACATAAAACAAACAATACAACTTAATAACAAAACAACATATTATACAGACATTTATATTTATTGGTATCAGATGATTTGTTTATTGCATTTGATATAATAAAACATTTGCAATGGGTTTGTAAAAGCAGTTTTTATGCATGTTTTGGTGCATTTACACAGATTTGATCAGTTGGAGTCACTAGCGTGTGGTGTTTCGAGTGTTTCAAAATAGTGAATCGTTTTGCAAAGCAACTGGTTCAATTGATTCGAAGCTTCAAAAAGGTTGGTTTCTCCCATCACTAGTTGTAGTTACTGTAATATGTTGCAATGCTGTTTTGGGTGGCTGCTTACTAAATCAAGTCAAACAAGTCCCTAAGGATGATATTCTGTTCTCTAGATATGACCTGAGTTCCTACTTTCATCGAAGTCTATGAGATTTTTCACTTGTTTTATGCTTTACTTATTTAAACAAAGGGATTGTTTATAAGATTATTATTACATTACAAATATAATATAATAATAATTATGCATTTAATACAGTTGATTTGCATTGCTGCCATATGTCAAACCACACATTTTTTGTGTGTCAAACCTGCACACTGTATCTGTTTTGTCTATACATTTATAAGGCCTACTTTCATTACATTTGACTGCATATGCAAAGAGCTCAATATCATGTGCATGTTATTTCAGATGTAATTGTAAACATAACAAACTGTAACACTTGGACAGTTATGAGCACATATCATAAAGGCAAGCCATTCCATAAAACGGTGCCTTTCCCATTTCTATAAAGTGACTTTTATAGAAATCTGACTTTTAGTAAATGTCTTAATAAATTGTATTGCCAAGTCAAGCTAAATTGATAAAACTGACAACTGTGCAATTGTGAGGATGTTGATAGTAAATGTGATTGTGTACAATTGTTGTTCTTCTGCTTGGACACTTTTGTGAATCTGAGGAGAACTGACCTCATACATCCACTAAAAATCACCAAAACATCATTTAATTAATAGTCATTGAGCAAAAATTTAAAAGTGAGAATAAAATATCCTATTGCATTTGACACACAGATGACACTTCATTTGATATTTTGTTACCCATCCAATTAAATTCTTTTTCGGGCCACTGTAAAGGCTTTAAATGTGTGTAAAATTTTGTAAATTAGTGTTGCATAATAACATAGACAAAGAAATGCATTATTTAATCTTTAATATGTGTGTTCTTATGATTAAATGCATGTGAGAGACCGATGACAACACTGCAAACAGTTTAAATGCTATATATTAAAAATAAAAATAAAGTGACTGCAAAATGGCTGTATTAACAGCAGCCTGCCTGGTGACAGTTTGCATCATATATTCATAATTAATCAAAGTCGTTGTTGTTCATGTGCATGAGGGGCATGAAAGACAGCTGCTTGATAGACTGACAGCCAAACCTGCTGCGGATGTCTTTACCTTGTCGATTCTCGTTCAGCTGTTTCTCGAACTCCTCGAAGTCAGACATGATCAGACCTGACGGAGCAGGCGGTCATATGAGCAATAATAGCTAATAAACACAGCTGCTGCACTGATGGTGAACTCTACAGAGCTTCCGCTTTCTCCTCTGATAACGGTGACGCGATGGCACCATGTGAAGAAGACGTGCTTGTTTAGGAAATCAATCCCGGTATTTGATACGAGACAGGAACGCTTCTCTCTGCAGGTCTGGCGTGTGGGCGGGTCTAATTGCTGTGGGCGTGTACTGCGGTTATTCTGATTGGCCGAGACTGCTGTCAGTTACAGTTACAAGGGGTACGAGTCTTGCGATTGGTGTACAATTTTTGGTACTGCCAGGCATGGCTGTTTACAAAAACTGAGATTTCAACATTAGGTAGAGATTATAACTCATATCTGGACATGCTGTTAATGTTTCCATAGCAATAAATCATGTAAAATGTTTTTTACAAATTTAGATAAATGTGAGCTAATTAAGGTTAACACCTTTTATTTGTAATAGACGAGCTAAATCACAGGTTAAATATTTGGGCATAATTATAGCCAAAAATAAACCTGTAATTTCAACCCCAAATAGAAAGATTTAAGTTGTTGCAAGAAGACTTGAGAGATAGAGCCCATTGAAATCTGCAGGAAAATAGTGGGGTCTTCAGTTATCTTTGATCATCTGGATTCACTCTGGAATTTCTCAGAAATTGGAACTTTTCCTCTAAAATCTAAATTATGTGATCTTTCCTTTTTGTAGATGTTAACTGGAAATTCCATAAACAAACAAAATATTTTGTATACAAAAATGTAAGAAACATTTTGTTATATTAAACATTGGTTATCGAAAAACAAAAAGAAAAAAAAAGAAAAAAAAATCAAGTGCTTCAGATTCAAATGGATTTATTTACAATATTGCAGTATTCTTTATTACTGGCTAAATTTAATTTTCCAATTACTCGTACAAATACAAGAGGCTGCAAAATTACCAAACCCCTCAGTTGCTTCTATAAACCTCAGGTTGGAATATTTTGTTCCATCTTCAATCATATAACATTAGGGGGGAAGTGGGGGGCATATTTAAAAAGATTTTAAAAAATACCCACATGATCAAAGTTGACTGCTAAACTTTTTCTTCTAGTGAATTAAGACAAAAAACAAAAAACGAAAATTGATGTAGGATTTACTTCCAATTTTTATTTTCAGTAAGAAATTGCTAGTAAATTTCACAATTATTTACAAAGAAACAGCAAGTAACCCACTGAATTAAAACATGAAAATCTTAACGAGAAAGACTGAAATAGTATTTTGTTGTAAAACATACTCCAAGAATCTTTGTTTAATTACAACTAATTTTTTACAGTATAATTCATAAAGAGTGGTGAGATGTTTTTTTTGTGATGCCTTTAAAAATAAATGAAAAGTCTAGTGATGTGATCTGTAAAAATGTAGATACATTAGATTTGCGATTTTCTTCCAGTTGTTCTCCAAGTTAATATCAACTTTAAGCTTTTGTTCATATAATATGGGTAATTAATTGGGGCTTGCTTAGTTTATATGAAAGACTCAAGCCATTTAAAGCTTTACTTCCAGAAACTCAACAACAGTTTCCCAGGCTGCTATGTATACAGCATAGGACGGCTTCAGCTGTGTGCTAATAAAAGCACTCAAACCCTGCAGTATTGCCATTTGTGTGTGCATGTGTTCAGAGCTGTGCAGTGAGCAGAGACACTAGTGGAGACGATCTCAGCCACTGATGCCTAATGCTAAAAAACACATTTACATCAGAGGTGCTCATGTTAGAGGTGAGTGATGAAGATCAATAAATAACAGAGCACTGTCTAGTTGTGTGGACTGTCTCTCGTTGTGTAGATTTGTAGTCCTGTGTTCAAAACATGTTATTTCAGTGTTGTTAATATTGACTGAATATTATTTGTAATGATTTGTTTGTTTTCTTAGTCCTGCAATAATCCTTATTTAGGCTGGGAATCCTTGGCTAATTCTAGGCTGTAATATATTTAGAGCTTTTCTCAAATGGTGTGAACACAGAGCTTCCATGAAGCCATCCTGATAGACTTCACGTTTCACTTTGAATCATTACATTACTGATTTGCAAAGGCAAAATGCAGGAATCTGATGTTGAAAATAATATATAGGATGCATTATATCACATTGAGACATACAGTGTAGTGCAGGATAGGAATGACGGACTGGTCTCCTCTAAAATAAATGCCCTTGTGAGACTATGGTGATATGTTTGCAGATGGATTGCATATTTGTTGTTTAAACTTGTGTTGTTTACATTGTGATCATTTTAGAGTGTGCAAAACTCTTCCATACTGGAGGAGCCAGACTGATCCTTTGTGGAAGTAACTGGGAAAAGTTGGAGACTCAAGCTGAGAGGCTGATGAGTGAATCAGATCCAACACTTGTGAGTGCAGTAACAATATGACTGGACATTGTTTGAAACATTTAGAAATGTCTGTGTCAAGATTTTGGTTGTAATATGTGGGAAGACTTTCAATTCTATGCAACTTCACCGCTTAGACATTTCCACCCAAACTAGTGGAGCTGGACTTCAGTGACATGGAGAGTGTTCCTGAAGTGATCTCTGAGATCCTGGAGAGTTACGGCTGTCTCATCTTCTTCTCATCTTCAATAGCAGTATGAAGGTGAAGGCTCCTGTACAGTGTCTGTCTCTCGAGATGGACAGGATCGTCATGGATGTGAACTACTTTGGGCCGATCACACTAGTTAAGGGTAAAACACCAGAGTATTTCAATCACGACAACTCTCTGAATAGTTTTAGCATGTTCATGGATATGACAATGTCAATGTATTTTTGTTTTGGTGGACTGGATTTGCTATACTGCTGCTGCAGAGCAAGTATTGCTACTTCCAACAGATAAACATACAGACACACTGCTGTGAGCATGTAAGATATGTTCATGAATAGTCCCCTAGCAGTTATAGACAGGTGGAGCTGGGGGAGGTGGAGGGTTTCAGAAGGACCAGCTTACAATGAACATTGAACCAGACTATTTAAATGCTGAGTATCTCAGTGGCTGAAGATACAAAATGTGCCAATCAGCTTGTGCCATGTAGTAAATTATGTGATTTCTAGCAGATTGCTTGGAAAAGACCTGTCAGCCTGTGCCATCTGGAGTTTCATGACTGAACTATATATTTATTGTCACAGGTGTTCTCCCATCACTGATCTCCAGAAGAACAGGTCACATTCTTCTAGTCAACAGCATTCAGGGGAAATTAACAGTGGCTTTCCACGCCACCTGTGAGTGTCTGTGACTAGTTTACCTTTATGTTGCTGAATATAAAAATGTTCATAACACTAATCAACAGTAATGAAAATATGAAAATATCTTGAATATTTAGTGTAAGATGTTCTGTATTTCTCAGATGCTGCCTCCAAGCACGCCGTCCAGGCTTTCTTTGACTGTCTGCGGGCTGAGGTTCAGGAATATGGGATAACCATCAGCACCGTCAACCACACCTTCATAAAAACTCCCAGCACAAACTCAGCGGATGAAATCACAGCAAAATCCGAGTGGACAGGTGAGTCAACTACACTGATATGTACGGCTGGGTATCATTCAAAAATTTTCCGATAACGATATCAATACCTTGACTTCGATACCGGTTGCTGAATGATACTTTTTTCGATACCAATTTTCTGAAATCAATTTTAACAAGATTACATTATCTAAAAAAAACCTTTGGTTTTATTTTTCAGCTTGTTGATGTTTATACAGACTCAAGACTCATCTCTTGAGCCACAGCACAAAGGAACAAAATGTAACCAACACAATAAATCAGTGCAAATAGTATTAATAAAGCTCAAATAGTCTTCAGTTTACACATCTGTTAGGTTGCATTTACACTAGCGCGTGTTCGTTTTAAAACGCATAGCTCAGACAGAATCATCATTTCTATTCATTTTCCATGCTTCCAGCGTTGTCTGCCTGTGTTCTCTCTTCCATGATCGCTGCTCGGACAATAACATATTTAATTTCAGCAACATTACATGGTCAAAACACTTAATAGATGGGAATCGGAAGTTATTACAAACACTCAGTGGTGGTTTAAAGTGAGTTTTGAGTAAAAGCGGAATATAAATCTTATTTATTGTCTTATGTAGCAAGATGCAACAGTGTGCATGAATGGTCAGGTAACACGCGCTTTCGGTCGTGTAATGAACAGACATCTGCATATGATTTTGATCGGAACTCCACTGGAAATGAATGACTTCCGATCTGTCGCTTGTTGGAGGTAGTGGAAAGCTGGCTTGAAACGCAGTGGAAACGCCAGTATGACGAGGATCGTTTTCATTTTAAAACAAAAACGCCCCAGTGTAAATGTAGCCTTACATCTAAGGGGGCTGGGATGCATTCACACTACAGCCTCACATGTGCGCCACATGTCTGTGTGTAACTGGTCTAAACTAGTAGGTGTGTTCGACTTGACGCAGACCGATCGGTGTATTACAGTATCACGAGAGCTATAGAGAGCAGACTGCTCCATACGCATTCGAATCGCTCTCGCGGATGTCAAACACTGATCGATCTGCGCCGCGCCGCTTCTAGTCGAACACACCTAGTGCTGCAGGCTTATTGGCTCACTGATGTTGATGAGATTAAGCCCTTAGGTATCGAAATTTGGTACAGAACGACGAGATGTTTTTCAATACTCGAAGGTATCGAGGCAATTTGGTCGGTGCCTAAAAAGTATCGAACTCGATACCCAGCCCTACTGATATAATCATAATGCCTTTGCACATGGTTTGTAGCTCATAACATCTTATTTGTTTGTTCACTAAATTGCCCTAGACTTTCTGTTTGGACACTGGTTGGAAACTGCAGACTTCAAATCCAAGTCCCTTGGTGTGACCCCTAAAGAGATGGCCACTGAGCTCCTGAAGACGCTGAGCAGCAAGAAGGAGGAGATTTTAATGGCCCGCTCCATCCCTAAAGCGGCTCTCTATGTCAGATCTCTCTTCCCCAACCTGTTCTTTGCCATCATGGCAGCAGGAGTCAGAAACACTGCAGCTGTGGAGACACCTGATGACTGAAGGACAATGGGTTTTACTAGAGCTTATCTACATTGCATACAATTAAAGAATGTGTCACTGTGCTGTAGTGCTCAAATTAGAAGAAAATGATCAAGTCAGTATGACTGTGGATTTGCTGTGACTGCTCTTGTAATCAATATCTATCTATCTATCTATCTATGTTTATTATTTACTAGTGTATTTCAAATTCCTAGGTAATATTTAAAAATGATGAAAGGCTGTAGTTCTGTGGTGTTGGTCAGATGAGACTAAACAGCATTACAGCGTCTTCTGCTGTTATTGTTCTGCACTGGATGGATCAAAGGATGGACGATCTGACAGGACTGTTACTATTTGAGGTGGATCACATCTAACATGTATAGTAAAGACAAACTCATCATGATGAAAAGTGATTATATAATTTTCAATTTCTGCAAGCAACTATTTTTACAGCTACATTATTATTCCAGCCACAATTAATCACAACAATGTATATACAATTACAAATAATTATATATAAAGTCATCAGGTTGTTGTTTTACACACATGCACACAGACATTATTTCATACACGACATAGTCGTGAGATGCAAGAACTCTTCAGACGCGCCCATAACAACAAAAGACAATACTTTATTGAACCTTTTCTGATAAGAAGCGAGCATTTTTGACGATCGTTTCTGTCCAGTCCACTCGTTTTATGGCGTTTAACCACAGCTGTCGTTGGTTTTTTGTCTGGCAGTGGCAGCAGGTATGTGATGCAATTTCTAATTTGAGGCTGTATTACGTCGATTCTGGCACCCAACATCACAACAAGATGATATTATGTAGCTCCTTATGTAGACAAATCTGAACTGGTTTGAATGGGCCGCCTCCAGTTTTCCCTTTGTTTTGTCTCCAGCTAGCACTGTGACGTAATTGTGACGTCGGCCCTACATGATCCTAGTTACCTGTGGTTGGCCTAGCCGTGCATCACTCAGAAAACAACAGGCCAATCAGAAGATAGGTTCATGAATATTAACTAAACAGGCCAAAATCTACCTGTTCTTAGCAGAGCTCATGAGAGAAGAGCTGTAAAAATATATTGAGATGGTTTTTGGTACTTATACCCAAATATATATTCTTAAGGACATCAAAACCTAAAATAAAACTCCAGAAAGGTGTACAATATGGGACCTTTAAATGGACAGCATTCCTAATTAAATACCTATGTCATTAATGTTAACCAACAAAAGATGTTAAATAAATGTATACTTAAGTAAACCTACTGTATCTGAAAAATGAGTTTAATTTGTTTTCATAAGCGTAATTGATTTGGTATAAAGAGAGAAGAATTAATGACTTTTTGTTTGAAGACTACCAAAATAAATGTTGGTAACTACAGTTTGACAAAGTAATGACTACAAGTTGACAAAAATGTAATGACTTTTCGTCGACTAAAATGTAGACTACAACTATGAAAAACTCAAATGTGACTAAGACTATTAAGCATTTTCGTCTCAAGATAAAGACTAAGACTAAATCAAAAATGCCTGCCAAAATTAACACTGAATTAAATATAGATGAATCCTTAAAGCTAAAAAGTTAATGGTTCCCTCTTTTTTTTATTTTGTTCTTTGATTAACAGACATCACAGAAGCTGGGTTAAGTTATTTGGCTGCTATTACTTTAAGAGATGCCGCTGCTGAACGTAACACGGATCTAACACGCATGCTCGTAGTTTCATTCGAGCTTTAATATAAAATGATACAGGTTGCAATTGACGAGCACGTGCTACGAGCACAGTATAATGAATGACAGGACAGGAAAATTCGTTTTACTGACATACGGTCTGACAAAATTTAATCTGATCGCAGATCACTGTTGTACTACTGAAGCTCCCTATCATCTGTACCGTTTTCCGCGCTCATTTGACTAGCGCCTGTCGCTGAGGCAAAGTGGAGTGCATGTCTGGAAAGTCTGCGTTAAATATTTTTAAACACTGTTAATTTGAAAATAATAATAATAATAATAGTCGCCTGCATTAACGTGCTAATTTTGACAGAACTACTATCAATACAGTCTACAGACATACCTTTATAGAAGAGCTGGTATCATAAAACATACCCATTTACCCAACACTGTTAATCTAAACAAGAAATGCATAAGAATAGACAATTTAAAAACACTTATCTTCAGGCCTAAGCAAAACTCACATTTTTATGACGCATTTTTTCCCTTATATTATATATTCTTTGTGTGAGCGTTAACCAATGGCAAGCATACAAGATAAAAATGCAA